>CM061131.1:33833424-34003112 GCA_030789695.1 Scilla litardierei | reverse complement strand
TCGATTCGCGACTTCTTGTGCATGTTAGTTGGTTCAAGAAGAAGAACTGACCGACTAGATGGTGATCTAGTCGGTCGGCAAAGCTTCTTGGACCGACTAGTTTCTGTCAGTTAATTCTAAGCTCTTTACTGTTTACAGTTAGTCGGTCTAAGTTGACTCACCGACCGACTATTTTGTGAACTAGTCGGTCAGTGATGCTTCTGTGACCGACTAGTTGAGCTTTCCCTGTACATGCACATTTGAGCCTAAGCTACTGTTTATCATTAGTCGGTCTGTGTTCATTGATCGACCGACTAGTTGATGAACTAGTCGGTCAACTTTCCTTCTTGGACCGACTAGTTTACTTTTACTGTATATGCCAATTTTTCACCTAACTTACTGTTTATCGTTAGTCAGTCTATGCTCATTTGGCGACCGACTAGTTGGTGAATTAGTCGGTCAACATTTGTTCCTGGACCGACTAAGTCTATTTATGCTCAGACTTCAGTTTTATCTGTTAGTCGGTCTCAGTTGAGTAACCGACCGACTAGTTGTGAAACTAGTCGGTCAGCGACTCTTCTTAGACCGACTAGTTCCTTATGTCTGTGCTTGATCTTTTCTCTGTTCACTCATTAATCGGTATACGTTAATTGACCGACCGACTAGTTGATGAACTAGTCGGTCGGTGGTTGTTCTTTGACCGACTAGTTGGGTTCAGAAAAGAGCCGTTGGAGCTTTAATTGAAACGTTTTTCTCTCTCTCTCCCTCTATCCTATAAATACTTGTTGGGCTGCATTCATTGCAGTCAAGGCTGATATTATTGCAAGTTTAGAGATCAAGAGAAATCATTCCAAGCTCATTAAAAGCTCATTCATTCCATTTAATAATCTCTCCTCACTCTTACTTCCAAAGAGAGATTCATTGAGTGTGAAGCCTACCAAGCCAAGTGCTTGATTCTAGGTCACCAACATCCCCATAGCTCTCCATCGCTGATCTACATCTTGGAGCTAGGGTTTGGTGCCACTTCTTCTTCCTCAAAATCATCCTTGCCCTAATTCGTAAGCATTACTCAAGGCATATGTATTTTGTCGGTAAGAAGTTTCTTATTTCATTTCAATTTCATATTGTAAGTTTCACTCTCGGTTGTGAGAGTGTGGTTGTGATCCCGGGTTGTGGGAGTCACAAATTACTTTGTGTATGATTTGACTTGTGAAGGTTTTTCACAAGTATTTCATAGTGGAAATCTTGAGTTAGGGTTTCTAACTCAAGTATCCGGAGGGGATCCGGGTGGTTGGGACGTAGGATCACCGGGAACAAGTCGGGGAGACTTGGGTGGATCCGAACCCAGTAATATCGTTTGTTAGCATTGTTAATTTTGTTGTTGTCTTCAATTTAAGCTTCCGCAAATTGATTTGGTAGTTGTTTGCACTATAATTAGGAATTATACTCCTCGTTATTTTTAAAGTACTATTCACCCCCCCTCTAGTACTTGTGCAGTAGCTTGTAGGGCATTACATTTGGTATCAGAGCCAGATACTTAGCTATGTCTGCCAACGACAACAAGACCGTGCGTCCACCTTCCGACTATGGCACCTTCAGGAACCGTGAAGGATCATCTTCGGTGATGGAAGGACATTCCTCAACGAGGCCTCCATTCTTCAACGGTACCAACTACGGGTACTGGAAATGCCGGATGGAAACTTTCCTCCGGAGTGCATCTCTATGGAGGACCAGATGAAGGAATACATCGAGCCCGCCGAAGAAGACTTTGAGAAATGGACAACCGCGGAGGTCGCCGCGGAGGTAAGCAATGCCAAGGCAATGAACGCCTTGCAATGCGCATTGGAGCCCGAGGACTTCAATAAGATATGCACATGTAAGAGTGCATATCAAATTTGGAACTCCCTCCTCATACTACATGAAGGGACGAGTAGGGTAAGAGACTCTAAACTCGTAGTTGTTAACAAAGATTACGAAATGTTTCATATGCAACAGGGCGAGAAGATGAAGGAGTATTACGCTCGCTTCGTCGACATCATAAACGAGTTGGAGGCTCTCGGCAAAACCTACACCCAAAAGGAGAAGTGTTCGAAGCTTATCGAAGGACTTCCTTCTTCTTGGGAAAAACGTACCTTCGCCATCGAGGAAGGTAATGACATGAATAAGTACACCGTAGTTCAACTAATGGGTACTTTTATGTCATACGAGGTACGCAAGGATAGCAAGCTAAAATTGCAGGAAAAGATGAAGTCCTACCTAAAGTAAGACGAGCCAAAGAAGAAGGCTATTGCTTTCAAGGCCGCTCCATCCACATCCACATCAACCGATGATGAAGACTCGGAAAACGAGTTGGACTTGGAGTCCATGGCACTCATGGCCAAGAAGTTCAACCGTTTCTTCCGAAAAGGTAACTATAAGAACAAAGTTAAATTTGGTTCTTCTAACGCCTCCTCCTTTCCTTTGTGTTTCAAGTGTAATAAGCCAGGACACATGAAAGCGGAGTGTCCTCTCAACAAGCAAAAGGAGAAGTGGAAGGCGCCGAAATTCGATAAGTCCAAGAAGTACAAGAAAGGGAACAAAAAGGGACTTGTCGGAGCAACATTCACCGACTCCGAGGATTCCTCAAGCGGAGAGTCAGACGATGAGCAAGTGGAGCAAGCGCACATGTGCTTCATGGCAAGAGAGGAGCATGATCAAGGATCCTCCTCTTCCGATGATAGTGACGACGAAGGCAATGAGGTAACTATGGATGACCTTAGGAATGCTAATTCTCAATTATGGTCTAAATACACTAAATTAGTAAATAGATATACTAAGGTAAAAGATGACCTAGCTAGCATTCAAACCTCGCCTAAGACTGTCATCACCAACAACGACACCGTTGTTGAAGAGTTAAGAAATGAGATTGTTAATCTCAAATCTAAACTTGAACATGTTAGCATTGAAGATACGGAGGATCACAAGATAGCGGATTTGACTTCTCAAAACTCGACTTTGAGTATTGAGAATGAGAATCTTAAATCTCGTGTTTATGTGCTCACATCGCAAGTATCCAACTTGGATACTTCTATGCGTTCTCTCACCGAGAAATATGAGAACACATTAGGCCGAATTAATAATTTCAATAAGGGTAAGGACCATTTGGATAAAATCCTAAGTGACTTACTTCCGGCCAATCACCACATTGGCTTGGGGTATAAGATGGGATGTTCATCCAAATCGGCCACTACTTTTGTTAGGCCAACTTTCGGTGACTCAACGAGTGGTAGCAAACACTCTATTGGTAGTTCTTCTACCAATGGTTCTTCCACCTCGTCCACACCCTCTTTCGGAAAGAAACACACTTTGGGTGGACCTCCAAAGAAGGGGCATGCTTATATGTACACCAATACTATGCCACGTAGGAACACACGTCCTACTCCACCGGCTCACACATATGATGATTTTTATGCAACACATTCACGGGCACGTGCACACCAGGTGAGACACCCTCACGCACGTGTTCCCACACATGCATATGTTCACCCACAAAATCATATGAATAATTATCCACATGCACCATTCCATCATGTTCCTTATGCCTATCCACGACATGCATCACGTAGAAACCAACAACGCATGCATGCACCCAATAGGATGAGGGCTCCCAAGATTTTCACTATTTGGAGCCCAAAGGACACAAGCATGGATGAAAAACAAGTGTATATGAATGCTTATTTTTCGGATGTTGTGCATAGTAGAAATTATGTGGGGAAGTTTAAGTCCAATTGGACTTGGCTTCCAAAGGTCTAATTTTTTGGACCCAATGACCTTGGGTACCATGATATGAAATTTTCTATCTTTAGGTACTCAAGGAAAAGAAAAAGAAAAGGAGCAACAAATTTAAATTTAGCTCTAAGGGGAATTGGATACTCGATAGTGGGTGTTCAAAACACATGACGGGTGACGCTCAATTGCTCTCCGGAGTGGTTCCCATTGCAAATGGAAACCGCGTCGTATTTGGAGGCAACGAGAGCGGAACCATCATAGGTGTTGGTAAAGTGGGTAATCCTTCTAAACCCATTATATGTGATGTTTACCTTGTTAAAGGATTAAACCACAATCTTATTTCAATAAGTCAACTTTGTGACAAAGGTTACAAAGTTAACTTTGCGAAAGGAATGTGCCATATTTTAAGAAAAGATAATAATGAATTATTGTTTTCCGGCACACGCCATAAGGATATATATATCCTAGATCTTCCAAGATCACATGAACAATTTCTTATTGCCAACACAAGTGAACAACAGTTATGGCATCGACGTTTTGGTCATGTCAACTTTGGAACACTTTTTAAGCTTTCCAAGTTAAATTCTATTAGAGGCTTCCCTAAGCTTGTCTTTCAAAAGAAAAGCTTTTGTGACTCGTGTCAACGAGGCAAGCTTCCAAAATCTTCATTTAAACCTAAGAAAAGCATTTCTTCTAAGCGGCCTCTAGAGCTATTACATCTAGATTTATTTGGGCCAACTAGAGTTGCTTCATTAGGTAATGCTAGATATGGACTTGTCATCGTTGATGACTTTTCTAGGTTTACTTGGGTATTTTCATTGTGTAATAAAAATGAAGCTTTTGAAAACTTCACAATTTTTGTTAAGAAAGTACAAAATCTCTTAGGAACCACCATTGTCACTATTCGTAGTGATCATGGAGGTGAATTTGAGAATGAGTCTTTTGAGACATTTTGTGATGAAGTTGGTATTACACACACCTTCTCTTTCCCTCGCGCACCTCCTTAAAATGGTGTTGTTGAGAGAAAGAATAGGACGCTAGTGGAGTGTGCTCGCACTATGCTTGATGATAGCCAATTTGGCCATCAATTTTGGGCGGAAGCGGTACATACCGCTTGCTATGTGTTTAATAGAATACTTTTGAGGCCCGGCACTAAACAAACTTGTTATGAATTGTTGTTTGGTAGGTTGCCTCAAGTTAAACATTTTCGTGTTTTTGGTTCGAAATGTTTTATTAAGAACACGTATAGTAGTTTGGACAAATTCGATCCAAGATCCGATGAGGGGATTTTTGTTGGATATTCTTCGCGTAGCAAGGCCTACCGGATATTCAACAAACGAACCTCAACGATCGAGGAGTCGCTTCATGTGTCATTTAATGATGGATTTGTTCCAACTAGAATTACTAATGATGATGACTCTATGGATGTCTTATGTGATTCAATTGCTAATTCTAACTCTAATGATTCTATTGATTCTATTGAGACTAACCTGTCTAATGAAGTTGTTGAGAATGTTCCTAGTGATCAAGGTATTCCCAAACGGCTTCATACCATTCGTGACCATCCTCATGAGCAAGTCATTGGCAATATCCATGATAGTGTCAAGACGAGATCGCAAGTGAACTACTTCGCTCATTGTGCATTTGCCTCCTCGATAGAGCCAAAGAATGTTAATGAAGCATGCGAAGATAGTGCTTGGATCTTAGCCATGGAGGAGGAACTCATTCAATTCGAGAGGAATGAAGTTTGGGAGCTTGTTCCATTGCCATCGAAGAACCACACCGTCATAGGGACAAAGTGGATCTTCAAGAACAAAACCGACGAAAACCAAGTCGTCGTCCGGAACAAAGCTCGGTTAGTTGCTCAAGGCTACCGTCAAGAGGAAGGTATTGATTTCGAAGAATCATTCGCTCCGGTAGCTAGATTAGAATCAATTAGATTATTATTGTCTTTTGCATGCCATAAGGATTTTAAACTATTTCAAATGGATGTTAAAAGTGCATTTTTAAATGGAGATGTAGTTGAGGAAGTTTACGTTTCTCAACCTCCGGGTTTTATTAATGAAAAATTTCCAAATCATGTTTTTAAACTAAAGAAAGCGCTTTACGGCTTGAGACAAGCTCCTCGAGCTTGGTATGATCGCCTAAAGAATTTTCTTTTGGATTTGAATTTTAAAATGGGAGAAGCTGATTCTACACTTTTTGTTAAGCATTCGAATAATGATATAATTTTAGTTCAAATATATGTTGATGATATCATTTTCGGTGCTACTAACTTTGCTCTTTGCGAAGAGTTTTCTAATGTTATGAAGGAACAATTTGAGATGAGCCACATGGGTGAGCTCAAATATTTCTTCGGTCTTCAAATTCGCCAAATGGACGATGCAATCTTCATCCACCAAACGAAGTATACGGTGGAGTTGCTTAAGCGATTTGGAATGGAGAGTGCCGCCGGGAAAAAGACTCCAATGAGCACGACTACGCATCTTGATAAGGATACGGGCGGTAAGGATGTAGACATTCGTCTATATCGAGGTATGATTGGTAGTTTACTTTATCTTACCGCAAGTAGGCCCGATATTATGTTTGCCGTATGCGTATGTGCTCGTTATCAGTCTCAACCTAAGGAGTCTCACTTAGTAGCGGTAAAACGTATTTTCCGTTATCTAAGTTATACACTTGATTTTGGATTACTTTATCCGAAATCTAGCACATATGAGTTAATCTCATATAGTGATGCCGATTATGCGGGATGCAAATCCGACAGGAAAAGTACTAGTGGCACTTGCCATTTTATAGGAAATTCCCTTGTCTCTTGGTTTTCCAAGAAGCAAAATTCCGTATCACTTTCAACCACCGAGGCGGAATACATTGCCGCCGGTGCCGCGTGTGCTCAAGTTCTTTGGATGAGACACACACTTAAAGACTTTGGTATAAACTGTGATACTTGCCCTATCATGGTGGACAACCAAAGTGCAATATGTCTTTCCAAGAACCCGGTACACCATTCCCGTTCGAAACACATAGATGTCCGACACCACTTTTTAGATGATCATGTTGCTAAAAAGGACATCATTTTAGTGTACGTTGAAACCCAAAAGCAAATCGCCGATATTTTCACGAAACCCCTAAAGGAGGACTCCTTTGTGCGGTTGCGTCGAGAATTGGGGATTATGGGTGAATCCGAGATATAGGATTCATGTTTCATTCAATAATCTTGCATGCTATTATTTTTCGCAATATTTCATTCATGCTAGACTTATTGGATTTTTCGGGATTTTATGTGATATTTTGAATTTTTGCTCGAATTCATGTTTGACTGTCGTATTTGAGATTTCGATGTTTAATGGGGTAGTTTAGATGATTTTTGAGAGGATTGCGATGTATCGTCCAAGTGTATTAAGGAGAGAACTTCATTATCAATTTTTGGACTCATCTAGTCGGTCTCAGTTCATCAACCAACCGACTAGATTCACATCTAGTCGGTCAGCTAAAGAACTCAGACCGACTAACTCAAGCTATTTTGAGTTTCCTCTCCAGCTTAACTCTTTAGTCGGTTCAAGCTTACTTATCGACTGACTAGATTGAGTTCTAGTCGGTCAGTACTTGAGCGTAGACCGACTAATTCTCGTTCAGGAAATCTTCGACTGTTCTCTGTTTCCACTTAGTCGGTTTAAGCTCGTTAACCGACCGACTAGATCGTCATCTAGTCGGTCAGCCATTGAATTGTGACCGACTAAGTGCTCAGGGGCAGTCATGTCTTTTCGCGATTTCGACCGACTATATCCTAATCTATTCGATTGTTTTTCATTTTAGTCGGTCTCCATCCTTTCTCCAGTTCGAAAACCCCCGAACCTCCCTCGTGTCTTTTCGTCTTCCGTCGACTTCCGGCCATTTCCCGGCCATCCTCACCGTCGCCGACCGTCGCCCTCTCTTCCTAGGTGATCTCTCCTCCCTCTCCTACCTATCTAGGGTTAGTTTCCTATTCCTAGGGTTAGGGTTAGTTCATTTTCAGTTAGGGCTTCTTTTGGTTTCGGATTTCCTAGGGTTGTGCTAGGGTTTCTTCGATTCGATCTCGTGTGTCGTGTCTTGCTTTGATTATGGCAAGAACACGTATCCTGATCACTCCATCTAGCCCCTCGCCGATGACCGTAGAACCTACCCCTACGGATCCCGATCAACCTTCGCGAACCCCTCCTAGACGTTGTTCGAAGACCACCCAACCCTCTTCGTCTTCGCCTCCTCTTAAGCGTAAGAGGACGGCGACTGCAAAACCCCGAGCCCGACCTCAGCCCAAGCCCAAGCAAGTTATTTTTTGTGCTCCCACTCCACCCGGTGCTTCGGATTCTGACACCGAGTATATCCCCGAGCCTGAGACTCATAGGGAACCCACTCCTCCTACCCATCCTGAGTCTAGCTCCCGACCTCGTATGTCTACCCGTAAGCCTAAGGGAAAGGCTTCGATGCCGGTAGACGGTGTCGATATCTCGTTGTGTCGTGACGACCCTATGTGTCTCGCGGCTTACAACCGTATCGAACATTGCCCGCTGCTTCTGGAGCATTTCGTCCAGTTCAGTGACTTCATAGGGCTAGCTGATCTTCTTTCGTCCTCGGGTCTTCTCGATTACCTTCGATATGACCCGAAGGCGAATCCTCACCCCTACCCTCGATTAGTCAAGCTATTCTATGCCAATAGGATCCGGGGTCAGTACGATGCGACCCACTCTGTTGAGACGACTGTTTTGGGGACTCCTATAGTCCTCACAGCAGAAATCTTAGGAGAGATTTTGGGTATCTCCTCGTCTGGCCTCCTCCCCTCGGACATTTCTGTTGATGATATTTCTTCCTTAGATCAGACCATCCTTGCTGAGATTTTCCATCAGAGTCCTCCCGCCATGATTGGCGTGCCTTCCAAATCTTTCAAGCCAAATGCATGGGTCCTGAATTTGATTCTGAAGTCGTGCTTGCTTCCCAAGTACGGCTCCTCATCTCTTCCGTCCCAGCCTTTTCTGAAGCTGATCTATGCCATTTTCATGGGGAGCTCGATTAACTGGGCTCGCATTATACTCGATAAGATGGACTCTTTCGAGTGTATTCGCAAGTCCACGAAATCGGCTCATATCCCCTTTCCGTGCTTGTTGACCCTTGTTTTCCGTCACTTCCGTGTCACTTTGCCTCGTGATGATGAGCGTCCACTTGGTCCTCCCCTGAACGCGACGGCCGTCAAGAAATCTCTTGCGGCGCTCCGTCACGTTCAGAGGACGACACATTCAGCGTCTGCCTCTGCCTCTGCCTCTGCTACTCCCTCTGCCACCCTTGATGATGTCGATCGGTTACTTCGTCGTCACGAGTCTCGTTTGGCTCGTACCGAGGAGGTAGTTTGCCGTATGGCTAGTCTGATGGGTATTCAGCTTCCTCCTCCTGTTTCTGAGGATGAGGAGATGGATGAGTTGGCTGAGGAGGACATTGAGGAGCTTTGTCGTGTTTCCACTCGTGCCCCCGAGGGCACTTCTGGTACTGCTGCTGGTGCTACCACTTCTGGTGCTGCTGTTGCTGCTTCGTCTACTGGTGCCCCCGAGAGCACACCTGTTGCCACCGCTCCTGTGGTGGATACTCCGACTGGTGCTCCCGAGGCCACTACTGTTGCTGCTCCAGAGATTGCCACTTCTGCCGTCGCTCCTGCTGACCTTCCAGACGTTCCTGCTGATCCAGTTTCCACCACTTCTCCTGCAGAGCCTGCTGCTGCTGCAGATCCTGCCGGTTCCTCTTGAGCTTCTTTGAGGACTCTCCGATGCTCCTTAGATGATACATCCAGTGTGAGAGAGTTTGGTTAGGATAGAGTGGGGTTTTGGATCTTTTTGATGATGTATTTTGATGTACTTTGATGATCTTTTTGATGTATTTTGATACTTTTGATGATGTATCTTCATGTATTTTGACACTCCGATATCTGTGATATGATGATGTACTTTGTGCACCGATCGGTGGATCGATGTTTTGTATGTCAGTGATGTTTATATTTGATGTACTCTGGTTCATATCTTTTATATATATACATCGACGTTGACATTTCATACTATTGTGCATAATTTATAATTTCCTATTTGTCTCTGATGTTTGATTTCGTCGCTCGACGATATTAACTTGGTTTAATAGAAATTTCTTCTATGGAAACATAGAATTGTTTTCCATGCACTAAATTAACCAAGAATGTTGAAATTGGAGAGTATATTCCATAACTCAATCCGTAAAAATGATTTGAGTTTTGATGATTTCGTTTCACGATTTTCGACTATGGTTTCATTGACACGCCTTGATTTTATTCGTATTTTCTCTTTGGTGTCACTTGAACCGTCGTCGTATTCTACGACTCCCGTGCTTTTTTATTTGAGGCCATTGTTGTTGTCGTTGTTATCCTCCCGCTCTTTTTGCTTATGCCAAAGGGGGAGAGATATAATAATAACGATGTGCTAAATGAAAATTTAAAGCATTATTCCAAGAATCTAACTTGATATGTTAGATTCAGGGGGAGTTAAGATATATAAATGGATTTTCAAATCCGATATTTCAATAACCTACATTTGGTATTCGATAATTCAATAATCGATTCTCATTTCATATACTTCACTCGTCTGCTTGATGTGTATTATTATTGTTTAAATTGGAATTAACGTGTCATCAATGCAGGTGGAGTAAGTAAATTTCATTTGAATTATTATTTTTGATTATTATTTATGTTGGTTTGTCATCACCAAAAAGGGGGAGAATGTTGGATATTGGACTCCCCGGATTTGGTTTTGGATGATGAACAAACATAAATATAACGTGAACTAACACTTTGTGAGCGCAGTTATGGAGATCGTCGCCAAATTCATATGAATATCAATTACGACGTCTCAAGACTTCTCAAAGCACGTGATCGTATGTCTAAAGCTTCGTTGAAGCTTATGGACCTTTTTAGAAGTCATGAAGATTCGATTGAAGCTATTGAAGACGGTATCGTCAAGTTTTATTTATAGTCTTTAAGCTTCTTTCGTAGAATGTAAGCCTTGAGTAGGTCTTACGGTTTAAATCTTCATAATGCTCATATCTTAGCTCTAGGATCTTAGTAGAAGTCCATACAATCCTTCCAGAAGCTTCGCGCTTCGATTCGCGACTTCTTGTGCATGTTAGTTGGTTCAAGAAGAAGAACTGACCGACTAGATGGTGATCTAGTCGGTCGGCAAAGCTTCTTGGACCGACTAGTTTCTGTCAGTTAATTCTAAGCTCTTTACTGTTTACAGTTAGTCGGTCTAAGTTGACTCACCGACCGACTAGTTTGTGAACTAGTCGGTCAGTGATGCTTCTGTGACCGACTAGTTGAGCTTTCCCTGTACATGCACATTTGAGCCTAAGCTACTGTTTATCATTAGTCGGTCTGTGTTCATTGATCGACCGACTAGTTGATGAACTAGTCGGTCAACTTTCCTTCTTGGACCGACTAGTTTACTTTTACTGTACATGCCAATTTTTCACCTAACTTACTATTTATCGTTAATCGGTCTATGCTCATTTGGCGACCGACTAGTTGGTGAATTAGTCGGTCAACATTTGTTCCTGGACCGACTAAGTCTATTTATGCTCAGACTTCAGTTTTATCTGTTAGTCGGTCTCAGTTGAGTAACCGACCGACTAGTTGTGAAACTAGTCGGTCAGCGACTCTTCTTAGACCGACTAGTTCCTTATGTCTGTGCTTGATCTTTTCTCTGTTCACTCATTAGTCGGTATACGTTAATTGACCGACCGACTAGTTGATGAACTAGTCGGTCGGTGGTTGTTCTTTGACCGACTAGTTGGGTTCAGAAAAGAGCCGTTGGAGCTTTAATTGAAACGTTTTTCTCTTTCTCTCCTCTATCCTATAAATACTTGTTGGGCTGCATTCATTGCAGTCAAGGCTGATATTATTGCAAGTTTAGAGATCAAGAGAAATCATTCCAAGCTCATTAAAAGCTCATTCATTCCATTCAATAATCTCTCCTCACTCTTACTTCCAAAGAGAGATTCATTGAGTGTGAAGCCTTCCAAGCCAAGTGCTTGATTCTAGGTCACCAACATCCCCATAGCTCTCCATCGCTGATCTACATCTTGGAGCTAGGGTTTGGTGCCACTTCTTCTTCCTCAAAATCATCCTTGCCCTAATTCGTAAGCATTACTCAAGGCATAGGTATTTTGTCGGTAAGAAGTTTCTTATTTCATTTCAATTTCATATTGTAAGTTTCACTCTCGGTTGTGAGAGTGTGGTTGTGATCCCGGGTAGTGGGAGTCACAAATTACTTTGTGTATGATTTGACTTGTGAAGGTTTTTCACAAGTATTTCATAGTGGAAATCTTGAGTTAGGGTTTCTAACTCAAGTATCCGGAGGGGATCCGGGTGGTTGGGACGTAGGATCACCGGGAACAAGTCGGGGAGACTTGGGTGGATCCAAACACAGTAATATCGTTTGTTAGCATTGTTAATTTTGTTGTTGTCTTCAATTTAAGCTTCCGCAAATTGATTTGGTAGTTGTTTGCACTATAATTAGGAATTATACTCCTCGTTATTTTTAAAGTACTATTCACCCCCCCCTCTAGTACTTGTGCAGTAGCTTGTAGGGCATTACACGTCTCCCATGTCGTTGGACCACTGGATCGCGCGGGAAGCCGCGGATTGCCGCCACGTGTCAAGCGCCGATTGGTCGTGGCCGTATTTTCTCGTATTTTGAGCGTATTTCTCCATTTAATTGGTATCCTGCATTCAAAAATACACAGTAATTAGTACAGGTCTCAGAAAAATACAAATAAATAGTCGTTGGAATCGTGAGATCGAGACCGAGCCATGAAAAATATAAAAAGACAGAAATACTCAATAAAATTCATGTTTTGTGCACAAATCAAGTAATTTCTCTAATAAATGATGATATTAAAAATACGAACGCATTAGAGAGCAATTAAGCATCATATGAGCACAAAATAGGTCTAAATGGGGGGTTCAATATGCAATATTCAACCCGAATCATCGCTCCCGTGGACACTTCAGTTGATCCGGTGACCACCACTCCTGCTGCTGCTGCAGAGCTTGCTGTTGCTGCAGATCCTGCCGCTGCCTCCTGAGCTTCTCTGAGGACTCTCCCGATGCACTTTGGATGATAGATCTTTTAGTGAGAGAGTTTGGGTAGGATAGAGGGTGGATCTTTTTGATGTACTTTGCTGTATCTCTGATGATGTTTTGTTAGTGGTGTATGTATGTGATACTCTGGTGTCCGTAGGTGACATATGTTATATGTTGTGATATGGTGATGTATTTTGTGCACCGATCGTTGGATCGCCTTTTTGTATGTCGGTGATGTATATTTTTGATGTACTCATGTTTCATATTTTTATATATATACATTGACGTTGACATTCCATTCTCTTGTGCACATTAAATACTCTTTTTATGTCTCTGATGTTTGATTTCGTCGCTCGACGATAATAACTTGGTTAAATAGAAATTATTTCTATGGAAACATAGAATTTTTTTCCATGCACTAAATTAACCAAGAATGTTGATATTGGAAAGTACATTCCATAACTCAATTCGTAAAATTAATTTGAGTTTTGATGATTTTATTTATCGATTTTCGACTTTGGTCTCATTGACACGCTTTGATTTAATTCGTATTTTCCTTTGGTGTCATTTTGACCGTGGTCGTATTCTACGACTCCCGTGCTTTTATTTGAAGCCATTGTTGTTGTCGTTGATCTCCTCCCACTCTTTTTGCTAATGCCAAAGGGAGAGAGATATAATAATGACATGTGCTAAATGATAATTTAAAGCATTATTCCAAGAATCTTATTTGATATGTTAGATTCATGGGGTTAAGATATATAAATGGATTTTCAAATACGATATTTCAATAATCGATTCTCATTTTATACTTTACTCGTCTGCTTGATGCGTATTATTATTATTCATTTTGGAATTAACGTGTCATCAATGCAGGTGGAGTAAGTAAATTACATTTGAATCATTATTTTTTATTATTATTTATGTTGGTTTGTCATCACCAAAAAGGGGGAGAATGTTGGATATTGGACTCCCCGGATTTGGTTTTGGATGATGAACAAACATAAATATATCGTGAACTAACAATTTTTGAGCGCAGTTATGGAGACCGTCGCCAAATTCATGTGAACATCCAAAGCGACGTCTCGAGACTTCTCAAAGCGTGTGATCGTATGCCTAAAGCTTCGTTGAAGCTTTTGAACCATTTTAGAAGTCATGAAGATTCGGATCGAAGCTTTCGAAGACGGTTCGTCTAGTTTTATTTATAGTCTTTTAGCTTCGTTCCGTAGAATGTTAAGCCTTGAGTAGGTCTTACGTTTTAATCTTCATAACGCTCCTATCTTAGACATAGGATCTTAGTAGAAGTCCATACGAAATTTTCCGAAGCTTCGCGCTTCGTTTCGCGACTTTTTGTGCATGTTAGTTGGTTCAAGAAGAAGAACCAACCGACTAGATGGTGATCTAGTCGGTCGGCAATGCTTCTTGGACCGACTAGTTTGCCTTCTCAATTCTAAGCTCTTTACTGTTTACAGTTAGTCGGTCTACGTTGACTCACTGACCGACTAGTTTGTGAACTAGTCGGTCAGTGATGCTTCTTAAACCGACTAGTTGAGCTTTCCATGTACATGCCTAGTTACTGTTTATCGTTAGTCGGTCTATGTACATTTGGCGACCGACTAGTTGATGAACTAGTCGGTCAACATTTGTTCTTGGACCGACTAAATCAATTTGTACTCAGACTATTTGTTTTATCTCTTAGTCGGTCTAAGTTCACTCACCGACCGACTAGTTGTGAAACTAGTCGGTTGGCAAGTGTTCTTTGACCGACTAGTTCTGTTAGTCTGAACTTCGACCTATTCCCTGTTCATCCATTAGTCGGTTCATGTTGATCGACCGACCGACTAGTTGATGAACTAGTCGGTCAGTGGTTGTTCTTTGACCGACTAGTTTGGTTCAGAATAGAGCCGTTGGAGCTTTAATTGAAACATTTTTCTCTCTCTCTTTCCTCTAACCTATAAATACTTGGTGTGATGCATTCATTGCACTCAAGGCTGATATTAAGAGAAGTTTAGAGATCAAAGAGAAAGCATTCATTCCTCATTCAAAGCTCTTCCATTCCATTCCATTCAAGAATCTCTCCTCACTCTTATTTCAAAAGAGAGATTCATTGATTGTGAGCCTTCCAAGCCAAGTGCTTGATCCTAGGTCACCAACAACCTCATAGCTCTCCATAGCTGATCTACATCTTGGAGCTAGGGTTTGGTGCCTCCTCATCTTCCCCAAAATCCGTTTTGCCCTAAATCGTAAGTTATACTCAAGGCATAGGATTTTGTCGGTAAGCAATTTCGTATTTCATTTACTTCATTATTGTAAGTGGTTTACTCTCGGTTGTGAGAGTTTGTTTGTGATCCCGGGTTGTGGAAGTCACAATTTTGATTTGTGTATGATTTGACTTGTGAAGGTTTTTACAAGTATTTCATAGTGGAAATCTTGAGTTAGGATTTCTAACTCAAGTATCCGGAAGTGATCCGGGTGGTTGGGATGTAGGATCACCGGGAACAAGTCGGAGAGACTTGGGTGGATCCGAACCCAGTAATATTGCTTGTTTGCGATTGTCTTCTTTGTTGTCATATTTACATTTCCGCATTTCCGCATTAATTGGTAGAGTTTGCAAGATAATTAGGAATTATCCTCTTAATTATTTTAAAGTACTATTCACCCCCCCCCTCTAGTACTTGTGTAGTAGCTTAGCAGGGCATTACAAAAGATGCATCACCAAGATCTTTCATCTCAAAGTTCTTAGCTAGAAATCTCTTGGTTTCTTGCAACGAGCCTATATCGGTATTGGCAAGCAATATGGCATCGACATATAAAACTAGAATAGAAACCCTACTCCCACAGAACTTATGGTATATACATTCAACAACCAAATTCATCTCAAAACCAAATAAGCTAATTACTTGATGAAACTTAAAATACCATTGTCGAGATGCTTACTTGAGTCCATAGATGGATTTCTTACGTTTGCAAACCATATTCTTTGGGTTTCCCAACACAAATTTTTCTGGTTGCACCATATAGATCTTCTGATCAATGTCGTTGTCATCCATATCTAATGTAACTCAAGATCAAATGCCCACCAATGCCATTATAATCTTGAATGAGTCTTTCGTGAAAAACAGATAGAAAGTCTCAATATATTTAATGCCTTATTTCTGTATAAAGTCTTTTACGACAAGACATGCCATATATCTTTCCACATTGCCTTTTGAATCGCACCTGGTTATAAAAACCATTTACAACCAATGAGTTTCATACCTTATTGCAATGAAAAAAGATTCTAAATGTCATTTTCCTTTGTAAACAAATTTCCTCACTTAAGACGTTATTCCACTTTAGAGAGCTAGAACTATCAATGTCTTGATGAAAAATGATCTAATCGTTTTTTTTCATCACTCCAATGTTAACCTCATATTCTTGGAGAATTACAATGTAAATGTTTGGCACTGCACTTCTCCTCTCTTTAGTGGATCTGCTTAATGGCATAAGTTCTTGAGGTGCTAGAGTTTGTTCTTCTTGAACAATTTCATAAGTAGGAGGATTTTCTGACATTGTCATGATTAATTGTGTTTTGAACAAGGTCAAGAATAAGATCCTAATCAATGCCAATAACACATATGGGAATATCAATGTATTTCTCTCCAAAAGACAATGCCCTAAACTATATCTCCAAAGACAATGTCATTAACTGTAACTCCCCCCGCAAACTCGGCATCCACAAAGAACTGTGCATTTTCAGGCTCTATGTACTTAATTGTGGGATTATAAAAAACGTACCATATGGATCCTTTTCTAAAGTATTCAACAAAGTAGACAATCACTATCCTTGTGACCAGTTTCCTTTTATTAGGCTTGTGAGGTCTTACATTAGCTGGACATCTTAAACATGCAAGTGATGTAGATGCTTTAGTTGAAACTCTGTTAAGAATATAATTTACAATATTAAGTGCTTTCATGAATAAGATATATGTAGCCATATTTGAAAAATAATCTATGAACTTTATTGTTGACCACTCCAAGCAACTGTATAGGATAGCCCACAAATATTCTCACTATAAGTTCTGAGATGCCCATAGTCTTATTGGCTTCATAATCTCCTTCATTGGTTTGTTTGCCCTTTATCTGTTTAAAACAAACTTCAAAGTCTGTGAAATCTAAGGGATCGAGAATTCCATTTGACATAAGTCTATGTTTCTCCTTTAGAAGATATATTCTAACTCTTATGACACAGTGTAACTGAATTATCATTTGTTAATTTTCACTTTATACTTCGTGTACTCAAATGCAGGTAATAATTGAGTGAAGCAATAAAATTATTATAAACTGATAAAGAACTAGAACTAACTCATTTTGAATCTCGAGACAAAACAAATTTCACATTTCCAATTGAACAATAATAACCAAATTTGTCCAAAACAGAAATAGAAACCAAATTCAGTTAAAACGGAACAATAAATGTCTCATCAAGATCCAATTACAATCTAAAGATAAAAAGGTCCAAGGGGTCCTTCTTGACCCAATGCTCTAAGGCCATTCTGTGATATAATGCATGGACTAGTTTGTACTTGGTCCGAGGGGTCCGAGTGCGTAACTTTCCAAAATTGACTCGACCGCGTCGATTCCCCGACGTGACCACGCCGATTCAACATGATGAGAAGCCTTAAAGTGTGTAAATTCCACAAATCGACGCGACCGCGTCGATTCCCCGACGCAACCATGTCGCTGCTCAATTTCTAAAGGGTGTGAAGGCTATTCTCGAGCTCCAGAAGATGCGTCCGCGTGGAATCTCCACACACGGTCAGGTCGGGTCGGGTTTTGCCCGATCTGCTAGAGTTCTTTAGGATTCTGTTTAAGGATTTCTGTGCCGCCAAAGATGAGGAGGTGACTTGGGGATGCATTTTACCCCAGTTTTACACCCTATAATTGTTTTCTAGGAGTATGATTAGATTTAGGTTAGTTTAGATTGCTTTTCTCATTGATGTAGGCTTGAAATTAACGACTCCTTGTATGCAACAATTGAGATAAGTATTTTATTGCCTTTTATTCTGCATTTTATTATTGTTTTGATTATTCTTCTTTTTCATCTCAGTGTTATACTGATGTTTAATAATTAGAACTCGATTTCAGTTAGCTAGCTATAACATACGATCGAACTAGTACTCGATTACACAACCTCCCTGCGGACGACCCGTATAGCGCTACGACGTCGTCGTGTGCTTGCGGATTACAAATATTAAAGCAAAACATCAATCTTTTGGCGTTGTTGTCGGGGAGGTTGTCTTGATTGATATTAGTTTTGTCGACTAGTTCGTTAGACTATGTGCTTATAAAAAATTATAAAAATAATAAACAAAATTTTTCCCCCATCACCACGTTATTCATTCTATTCTCTTGTACCATTGACGTGTTTCTCTTAGCATATCTTTTGTTTGTCAGGTACAATTGGAGATTATATGGATGCCCAATGGATTTTACACAGAAGATTTTGATGCCAACACGCCAGTGGTGCTCAGATGGGAGTTAACAATAATTTTCTGCAGGTTGTTGCATATTGTGAAATATGTGGGTTGCAGTGGCATGAAACCAACCAATGCCGATATTGTACACACCCCTACAACCCACCATCATATGACTACAACATATATCATAACCACTCCCATCTGTACCCCTAATCCTACACATCTCCACCTCCACCCCTAAAGTTTAGCCTTGAGCTTTTCTTGGAAAATACACTTTCAAACCAAGGCCAAATTACTTCACCCTCCCTCGCCACCACGATCGATTCCTATATCCAAGAAATTGCCCAAAATCTAACACAATTATTCATGCCACAAGGGCAATCAGAAATACATGCCAGAGATCTGATCATTGAGCCTACACCGCAGCGTGGGGGAGAGCATCTGGGGCTGCAGCCACGTCTCATGAATCATCGCCAGCCGGCACCACGAAGGGTAACTCATATGGTTTACAATTTAGGGATTTTAATATGAGTAGATTTTTCTATGCAGGTACCACCTCAGAGACACAGGTAGTCGAACACCATATCATACACCGCTTCTTTTTCGACGATGATATGGATGATGTAACCTTCGTTAGGATCGAGGGGAACACGATGCGATCATTTTCCATCATAGATGGACATGAGGTGTACTTAGGCGAGTGTAGGATTTGAGACATTGAAAAGCCCAAGACATTCCTCCCACTCGATCGCATCCCTCACTTCATTCCACGTGAGAGCACCGAGAAGGCCACAGGGTATATGCACATTGATGAGGAGGATGCACGGGAGCCACAGACTTTATGACTCATTTCAGCGAGCCTGACGCATATGTGCCTCCTTTTTCACCCCCAGCCCCACCTCATTCCACCAGAGGCATCACATCCACTTGAGCTTAACGCTCCCACTCAGGGAGATATTCTAAACTCCAATTCTGAATCTCATGTTTTATTGCATAATCCTTTAAATTTAGACATTACTGACATAACGCATTTCCTGCAGGACGTAAGTTTACGTTCCACGGGGATATACTAGACCATGTCAGCGCCTGACGAGCACATTAACGAACGTAGCGAGGAGTTGTTTCGTCATCATCAGGGAGTAGCACACTATTCTTATGGAGTTTTCTGTAGGGTTTTACGGGTCATTAGGGATAAAAATTCGACGTCCAGCCTAAGTCGGACGGACGACAAAAACAAAATTAGCAGCGAAAAAATCGACTTAAAATATTTTTAAGTTTAAGCCCTAAAGATTTAACCCTAGCCAAGATCTCTACTATCCAGGGGTTGGGTCCGACCAACCCCTAAGGATAGATCTATCTAACTTTTGCAATTATAAACGCGTGAATATTTAAACTACATATCATTCACTTCTTTTTCGCAGAATACGAAGCGTCATTTTCAGCAACATTTCTTTGGCCCCGCGCTGCTTCTCCCAAGCCAAACCGCGTCTCGAGCCGCACCTCGTCCCGAGCCGAACCGCTTTCCGAACCGCTTCCCGAGCTTAAAGCAACACCCTTGTCGCCAAGCTAACCACGCGTCGAAGAAGATTTCACCTTGAGTGGATCCTTCGTCAAGACTTTGGATCCGATCCGAGCTCCTTCGTAGCTTTGCTAAAGCCCGATCAAGAGCAAGGAAGAAATTTTGGGAGAAAGAGGAAATATTTACTTAAAGCTCAGATCCGGGCTTGCTCACGTTTAATGGAGCTACTCAGATCTAGAGCTTGGGACGAGTTTCAAGGAGGGAAGTATGCCCCTATTTATATAGGCGGCTGACCCCTCCCCTTTACTCCATATTCGATGTGGGACTAAAAGTTTTGAAGGAAAAAATTAATTAAAGTTTGCCTTTCACAAAGGCCAAACTTTAGCGAATTTTTCCTTCCTCACCGTTGAGCTTCGTAATTGATACTACCTATCAAATCGAAGAGCGCTGAATGGTGAATGCATAGAAACAAACGGTGTACCAATCCGACTTCGTTTGAACCCTCAAACGTGTGTCCAAAGATTAGCCAAAAAGCAGTTTTTCGCTTAAAAATCAACCGCCAGAAAAACAATTTGCCTAGGGTTCAGAACCCCACTGTGTGGGGCCCACTGAGTGGGCCCCATAGGCCCTGGCGCGTGCTGCCCAGCAGGGCGCGTGCACGCGCCCTGGCTGGGCGTGTGTCATGCACGTGCCTCCCTGGGGCGTTTCACCTTACGCGCACGCAAAATGACCCGACCATTTGGGCCGGGTCCAAAAGAAAAAAACTTTT
Source organism: Scilla litardierei (assembly GCA_030789695.1). Classification (NCBI taxonomy): domain Eukaryota; kingdom Viridiplantae; phylum Streptophyta; class Magnoliopsida; order Asparagales; family Asparagaceae; genus Scilla; species Scilla litardierei. The sequence goes on along the minus strand of CM061131.1, from coordinate 33,982,494 downwards.
TTTTATTTAACAAAAAAATTCTTTTGGGCCTCTTGCTCAATGGACCTTCTATTTAAATCACTTTTAAATAGACTTATTGGGCTTGTTTGAAATCTGATTTGAGCGCGATTTTCTTCTAGACTTTCGTGGAAAAATCCCCTTCATTTCTATGCATTTATTTTCAAATATATTCATAAACAATTTACAATATATTTTATATTCCTATTGCATCATATGCAATATCCAACATCCTAAACTAAAAAAATCATTTGCATCAAATACAAATAAACTGAGGTCATACATCCCTCAAAAATTTCGTCATACTATCTCATAGTTTTCATTTGATTTTGACGATTCTCTCTGGGATACATTTATTACGGGGAAGAATTTTCCACATCAGGTTGATGATTCTTTTCTTTCGCAGTATTCAGGTGGATGTCATTGAGAAAAGCTTGGAGGAGAATTGCTGGGGCCCGTTGGAATTCATGACGAGAAGCTACTGGCAGAGCCATGAAATGAGCAGATAGAACAGCTGCCTGCTCCGCTTCAGATTCTGGATCCACCTTTTGTTCAGGTGAATCCAAATCTAGTAGTGTGGATATTTTTTATGCTTTCTAGCCTTCTAGGTAGATTGAATAAACTTGCATCCTCTCGATCGTAGGGGATCGTATTATGATTTTCTGTTTTTCCTTAGTTTAAAAATAAATGAATAAACGCTCACCTCTCATGTGGCACACCCATATTTTTCTTAATCCCAATACCCATCATGAGCTTCAATGCACATTCTTCGCCTTAGTTTCACATCTATATGACTCCAACACCCAAGCCTCCCTACCTATACACCATAGTTTTCATTTTATTTTTTCATTTTGGGGTTTATTTTCATGTTAGCTTGGGGGAGGCATTGCATGCATCACTTATACCCCTCATTTTTCATTTTTATCATTGAGGACAATTCTTGATTCTAGCTTGGGGGAGGTATGTGCACTTCTTGCATCATTTGTGCATATATCATATTAAGAATCCCACCACGCCAAGTCCTTATACGCATGGATGTTTTTATGAAAATTTTCATATTTACACTTTATTTGTTCAATTTTCTATCATTTGGCGTGATATATGCTTAGGGGATGTTAAGTGTTAGATCTAATCGTAATATGCACATTATGCTTATGCTCAAAATCTTCAGAATAAAAGTACTCGAAACGGCCTAGGTTATGTTTTTTCTTGGGAACCCATTGTTAGGCTTTTAATATTTGTAAACTGCAAGATTACGGCATCGTCGTAGCGCTTTACGGGTCGTCCACATGGAGGTTGGGTGATCCAGTACTAGCTCGATTCTAGGTCATTGTTAGCTACGTGAGATGATTTACGAAATAGGAAATACGGAGAATAACATATGAGAACAAACGAACAATAATAAAACAAAAACAATCACAAAGAATAACAGCAATCAAATAGAGAAACAGATAAAGAAGAGCAAAGGAATACTTATCTCGATGAGTTGCTCACAAGAGTTGTCAATTCATGTTCATAATCTACGAGAAAATAAAGTAAAAACCTAATCTAACCTAATCTACTCCTAAAACTAAGAAAAGACATGAAAAGTGGGACAAAACGAAGGCAATGGTCCATCCCTCGTCTGGCACATCTCCCAATTTTTTATAAGTAACCAAAAACCCTAGTGGGTCTGCTGTAGAACCTAACCTGACACAGCCGTGTGGATGGCCACATGGTTGCGTCGTTAAAATCTGAAGTTACGGCTCAAGTTCTCTTTGGCAGATGTGAATCGATGCGGTCGTGTGGTTGGCCACACGATCGCATCGCTGCTGTGCGTAAGCTGCTGTATCTGGGGCCTTTGTTTTCTCTCGAGATGACACGGTCGTCTGGATGGCCATACGACTGTGTAGTTTTGCCTTTTTCTCCTCAGTAGAACAGCCCACACGATCGTTTGACACGATCGTGTGGAGGCTTTGTTACTCCTTGGTCGTGTTATCTCACACATATGAGGCATATCACACGACCATGTGAGAGCCGCCGATCTCCATTGCTCCTTTATGAGTTCGAGCCCTACCGCATCGCCGATCGCTCCCAAAGCTTATGCCTTCGCTTTTGGGTCCCAAAACATCACAAGATAACCTGAAATGCACACAAGAAGTCCAAGAGTAAAAAGGAAACTAAAAGTGGAAGAAGTGGCGCAGAAAGTGTGGTGAAACGTCATGAAACGTGTGAGAAAAATATATGAAAACATATAAAATAAACACTCATCAAAATCCCACAAGCTAAACTCTTACTTGTCCTCAAGGAAGACATAAAAGAGTATAGATTCGAGGCAAGCAAGCAAGCAATCATATGATGACATGGTTTTGAGAATTCTACAACATCGAACATATTTACGTGGATGAATGGAAATTTCAAATTCATGGAAATGAAACACGCCAATTCCTTTCCATCGATTGGTAGGGTTAGAGAGGCCCATGTGTGTACTCGTGATGCACCATGAGATAGAGGAGTACCACCATATCACTCCCGAAATGGGGGAGTTACGAGAGGCCCCTACAATGTTGTGTCACTATTAGGGGTAACACTGTATTCACCCATACTGGGTGAAGTCCAGCTCCTTAGTATCCTACAATTTACCCGGACTTTCAAATAATATCTAAATGCCTAACTATAAGACTAACTTAATATGTAATGTGGGTGTGGAGTTCACGTTCCTCGGTTTTTCCTTTCAGCACTTATACGATATGTCTTGTTCATTTTCTTTTTTTAATGCACTATTTCATTTTCATTTCTATATCGCTTGCCTCATTGCATTATAACATGATATTCCATATGTAGAGTTGGAAATTCCTACTGGGCCACGCTGTGACGTGCTCCTCTCGTGGTTTTTCAGGTGATAGTAGTTTAGCAGGTGCAACTAGGTGTTTGGAGATTGGAGATGACTTGTGGGTGTAGCTTTGGGTGTTGTTCTAGTGAGTTAATGTTGTACTTGAGAGAGTGGGATTAATACTTGTATTCGTATTTGTAATGATGTAATTGATGTTCCTAATATACGAATGTGTTATTCTTTGTTGTATATTGTCTTTAATTTTTGTCCCCTGGAGATGTATGATTGGAGCATTTCGTGTATTTCCAGCACATGCGCAGTGGCCTGCTGGTTTTTATTGTATCTCTTTTCTCTTCCTTCTCTTCACCCTCGTATCTATAGGAGAACCTGGGACGGATTTGTACTTCCATGGTATCCTGGAGATCAGGGCGTTACAAAAACCCTAGAGGGTTTGGCGATGGCTATGTGTAACGCCCCGCTCTCCGGGATACCCGTTAAGTACGAATCCGTAACAGGTATTCCCGAAGATGCGGGTGCTACGAAGAGAAATACAAAATACCAAAACTCAAGCAGGTCCACTGCGCACTGCTGGGATAGACCTGTAGCATTCCAGACAACACAGACAAACATAGAGCCAACAGCTCAACACTGATATACTTAAACATACTGGTACATATAAGTACACGACTAACCAATGTTAACATCACCAATACAATCTCTTATAAACAACATGAACCCCTAACTTGCTAAAGTACAATAACACCCACCCAAAATTCTCACCCTCTCTAAAAATCCTCAACTCCAACCAACTTCATCCATTTGGACTAGCGGGCCTCCAACTCCACGAACCAACACCTGAAAAATATCAACGGGGACACGTCATAGCGTGACCCAGTAGGATGTCCAAACCCAACTCATATGATGCACTAAATAACAAACGGAAACTAACTTAGGGCATTTCACAGCGAATTCATATGAAAATATAACTGATATCATTAACAAATTACGTACCTGCGACGAGGGGAAAGCCTGCAAACAAAGTGAGTACTATATATAAGGAAGTGAACTACAGTACCAAGAAAAAGCTGTATCCAACGTTACAACATCATCCCAAGTACCATGACTAATAGCAACCACATCTGATATTGCATCCCTCAATAGAAACCAAGTCACGTCATTCACCTCACAATCACAATGACATGGAGTACATATGGTTATACAAATGCAACCTACAACAATTTATGGTTTGTTAAGAAACTTAAGTTTTTCAAGAATTCTTGAAGTACCTCAAGTAGTAATTCTTAAGTAAGCTTGGGCTTACTAACAGTTATACGAAAACTACAATTCTTATTTACATTAGAATGTTCACAAAATGCTCTTACTAAGTTTATGGAGAAACACATTTTTCTATAGGGATGGTACCCAAATTGATATGTAACTTGAAGTTTGCATAAGGGGAGCTTGTAGGACTTATAGGTGATGATAATTAAGGTTTCTACACTCTCTAAAACTTCCAATTTGAAAGTTGTCAAAGACCCTATTGCTAACTTTTCTTTTATACTAATTTTCCAAATGGGTGTTCATTAGCGTGGAGATTTAAGGGAGCTAGCAAGTAGCATTGTGTGGTTATCCTAGCTTAAGTATCTAATGCTTAGGATATTTGGAAATGCTCCTAAAAATTTCGGCAGAGTTTCTCTTCTATTTATCAACATTTCCCAACTACAACATAAATAATATGTAAAAAGAAACCTGCCATAATCATAAGAAAAGTAAAGCACTGCTCTAGAATCATAGGAGAAGTGCCGTAAGGAAAGTTGGGACTAGCATGCACTAATATTAAAAACCAACATAACCCACTTGAAGATCTTGATGAAGAAATGCAACATTCTACATCTTTATCATTTAACTTTGCAATTTTCCCAACAAAACTCATGGACCAATTTAATTGGCAACCATTCCTTTACCCAAAATGAAGAATGCACAACACTACTCTCATTAGCACAACACTTCATTCAAATGATAACAAGTGCATCAACTTTGATAAAGATCACAACTTGCATGAAAAAGAGGGCAATTTGTCTACAATTCAATAAAGATTTCCATGTTCCCATTAAATTAAACCAATGAAAGGGCTAACGACACAAGGGTGCCCACTTGCATATGGGTTCTCAATAAACTTAGCTTTAGTCAAGGGAGGTGTGAATAATAATATCTTGCCCTTAAGTTGAGTCATTAATAATAATGCCAACAATAACACGAAAACAGCTACTACTACGACAACAATAACAACAACAACATAACATCAACAACAACATTTTAGTTCAAGAGGAGGGAACATAACTTCATCCCAACTCCGTCTACTAGCAACCACCAAATACCCCACTTTCCAACTTACAACCATTTCAACATCTAATGCATCCATGGCAACATTCATTCTCATAAAGCAACAATCACACATATATATCACCCCAATCACACAAAAGCTCAATGATGCCATGATGCACATGAATCACAAGCAATACGATGCAATGCAATGTAATAGGGATCCCATGAGTGAGCCGGCGTGCACGTGCAAATAATTCTACTCCGTTATCAACATGGATCCACCTAATGGATCAAGAGGTGGCCAACGGCGTATTCACCTGCCTCCTACCGCGGCACTTTGTCCATGCCCGTGCACTCCACCTCGTGTCCTGATCACATGATTTCGCGCATTCCTTATTGCGCATATATCCCACAACACATTTAGTCATTTTCACATCACAAGTCCTTTTCACATGATGCTCATTTTCTTACAAGAGAAATTCACTAATAATGTTTTCAATTTTCCATTGAGAGCAATTTATATAAATTATGAAACAAGACAAATGGAAGGATAATGCCCCAAATTCCAAACTGAGAGCCATTCCACTTAAACAATGAAACAAAGGAGAACGATTTCATTTACTCATTATAACCAAATGAGGACCACTTCATAAAAGAGAGCATTTTCACAAATGAAGGTAATTTCACAAAAATGCGAGCAATCATAACTCCAACATGCTAAATGAGAGTTACTCCACATAATTAGTGCCACAAATCATTCAAGGATATTATGGGATTCATTGCATCATGCATGTAGCAACTATCCATAGCCAACTTTACAAAATTGTTCATTATCAATTAGTTCATATGCTCCAAACCAAGGAATTGAGTGATAAGGCTTTCGACACACTAAGAAGAAAACAATTTCTCCAAATTGATGTAACAAGCGTCAAATTGCATCAAGAGGCTTCCAACATTCAAAAGAGAGCAATTTCACACAATTGTGGGGACAAGGCAATCAAGAGCATCATGAAACTAAATTATGGCCTCATTAAGTTCAACACCTCATATAAAATCAACAAGATGTACCATGAGTAATTAATTTCACGAAATTGATGTAGCAACCCAAAGGCAAAGCATACTCTCTTCTTAATTTAGTTACATCCTAAAGCCTGACGATTTCATGTTGGCAAGCAAATTAATTAGTTCAAGTTGGCAATCAAGGTAATTAGACATAAGTAATTACTAATTTCATAATTAACCATGGCAATTCCGATTCTTCAAGTGAGGCATTTTCCAAATGAAAGTAATTCTCTACCATTATAACCATCCCAACATTTTCTAAATGAATTGGAAGGCTAATTTTCCAACATCCCCAAGAGGAACATTTTCAATATGAGGGCAATTCCAATTAAGGGGCAATTTCACGCAATTAGTGAAATAATTCATTCTTGTGCATCTTCAACATATTCATGGCATCAAATTACTCCATCCAACATATGAAATCAACCCGAATTCTCCATGTCAAGCAATCTCACCAAAACCCCTACATATGCAAGCTTTGAACTAAAATGAAATGAAATCAACCATATGAGTAAGAATTAGACTCCTACCTCTTGTAGAAACTCAAATCCTCTTCCAATTTGATGAAGTCCCCCATTGATTTTTGCTAACAAGAACAACCACAACACCATACCATTTATCAATAATAACAACCATATTAATAAAATTAACTATAACAATAATCTAAATACCAACAATAACATGAAACATATTAATTCCATGACATGAAGGGAGGCATCTCCATAATGAAAGATAGTCTCATTAACATGAAATTGAATAATAAACTATAATGAGATGAAATTCCTACCTCAAAATCAAGAGAGCCCCACCATGGAGGCAAGCTCCAAGCTCCAAAATCCCAAATCTTTCTCTTGATTTCTCATCCCAACTCAACCCTAAAAAGGCCCTCTTCCAATTTCTCTTGCAACTTCATGAATCCCCAACCCTCCTCCTTCACTCTCATGAAAACTCCATGAACCCATCACCAAGCCCTAATTTCGGATTTCCCCCATGGATCAACTCTTCAAGCTCCAAGCCCTAACTCCTCTTGATCCCAAACTCACACAACTACAAACTAGTCACAAAGCCCAGGATTTTCGGCCACAAAGCCCAGGATTTTCGGCCATGGATGACTTGAGTTTTTGGGGGAAGGTTTTTTTTGCCATGGAGTTGAAAGAACTTGGAGAAGATGAAGGATAGAAAGAGGGGATGGGTTAGGCTTACTTCTTCTCTTCTTTCTCTTCTTTCTACCTCTATTCTCTTCTTCCTTCTTCCATTTCCTTGGCCTGGGAGATTCGGCCAGTATTGGAGATTCGGCAGCAAGCACGAATGGGGGAGGCTGCGTTGGCTTGGGGGAAAATGGGGAAGAGAAAAAGAAAAGAATTGGGAGGAAGAATGTAGAAGTGTTTGGGTATTACAAGTTTGCCATTACTAGAATGAACTCTCTCTTCCTCTCTTCCTATGAATATTCCAAGTCCACCCGTAAACCAACCAAGTCTCATAACTCAAGCCAAATGGCAAAGCCCAACAACCAATTCTTAGACTACGAAAATAAACTATAGGCCCAAACAACAACACTGATAATAGTAATCAGCATCGCCACTAAGAAAAATACATCACCAAAAATAACAACCAACCATCAATAATAATAATATCCTTCCTTAATAACTATCACAGTAGCACCAAGTGTCATGGACATACCAATTACGATACACACTCACCAACGAAAAACGTTAGGCACACTGATAACACTAATAACATGCTAACAAGAATATCAATTTACTATCCCACTACACACATTCATTTATATATACAAATCATATCATAGTTACCGTATAGCCATACATGTAGGAATTTACTCTACACACAACAAAATTACTATACGCACACCCGCAAGCAGTATTTTACACATATGGGCATTACACTGTGGCTGCCCCCAAGCCCCCCTGCCGGCCTGACTTTTTGTGGGGGCCGGTGGCCGACAGCTTCCGCCCCCTCTAGGGTAAAGAATTTTTTTTAAATTCAAAAAATCACCCAAAAATCGAGAAAATTGATTTTTCATGCGAATAATACCCAAAAATATGAAAATTGTCGATCTCATAGATCTAATCATGATGGAGCTATGCTACCACTTGTTGGGGCTAGATCTATATTATTCTACGTAAAACCATGCTAAACTATCTAGATATATCATGTCAGATCTACGAGAAATTAAACTAAACTTGGAAGCAGAAGCATACCAGAATTTGTAGTGCTGAAAAATTTAGATCTGTGTGGTTGGCCTTCCAGATCTACACAAATCCTCGAGAAAAATCCTTAGCTTTTCACCGGCTCTAATTTGTCGATGGGATGCAGAAAAGACGGCTTTTTGTTCGTACGATTTGGGAACCATGACCACCTATATATAGGCAAAATTCCTAATGCCTATTGGGTTTCTGATTTAGCCCATTCATAAGTCTCTACACATTAAAGGCGCACACCCTAACAGATACATTAAAGCCCATTTAACTGAATAGTTCACTTTATTGTGCTTAATTTTATTTGACATCCCGTATTACATAATTATTTTACATATAAGTCTAACGTTGGACTAACGATCCTACAGAATCATCTGATGATTTGTTTGAGCTTTTATTCCAAGCGGTAAAGGCTTTTTTTGGCTTCTTGACCTTTTCTATGTTCTCTACCTTCTTCTTTTCTATTGGGCAATCCCTTTTCAAATGCTCTAGCTTGGTTCAATCAAAACAGACAGGAGATTTATTAGATAATATATGTTTTCAGTTTTAAGATTTTACCTACTTTGATAATTTTTCTGAAACCCTTTGAGATAAGGGCTATTTGATCCTCAACTTCATCTTTAAACTCCTCCGTCTCTTATGTGGCTGAGGACGATGGACTTTTTCTTGACTTGCTCCTTGTCTTTCCTTTGTTGCAATTGGAGCTCGTATGCCGAGAGGTTGCCAATTAATTCTTTTAAGGTGAGCCTGGAAAGATCATTCCCCTCCTCTATTAATGTTGCCTTCCTCTCACACTCAGAAGTGAGAGAATATAGAATCTTGGTAGCATGGTCACTTTGATGGTAGTTCTTGTCAATACCTACAAGAGTGTTAATGATCTCCGTGAAGCGAGTGTACTTCTCCGTAATTGATTCTCCCAGATGCATCTCAAAATCTTCGTACCTACGAACATAAAGAAAGGTTTTTGAAGTGTTAAATTTAGTATTATCCTCGTGAGTTACTTCAAGAATATTCCAAAATCTTTCAAATTCATGAGCGGTGGTTCCACAGACACCCGGTTGCTCTCTATGCTGTCGATGACATAATAGAGTGTATTCATTGCTTTGGCATTCAACGCATCGTGATCTTTCTCGAATTTGGTCCATTCATTTCCCGATTTTGTCGGTTCTACATACTGGGTCCCCACCATGGTCCATAAGTCATAGGACAAGGACTTGCAATAGATCTTGATGTGATTCTTCCAAGTCCCGTAGTTTGATCTGGTAAGCAAAGGTGGACGATTAGTGGATTGGCCTTCGAGGTAAGTGTTATTGTTGTTTACTGACACCATCCTTCAATGCCTTGGCTCTAATACCACGTATTGGATCCAGGTTGATGGAAAGTAGACACTAAGGGTTAAATGTTATATACGAAATATTTAAATCTATCTAAAAAATTCTACCAAAAATTACAATTAGTGTTACCTAATTTAATCGTAATCAACAACAATTAAATATTACTAATGAGTATGTAGCAAAAATATAACAAGCAAGAGATAATTCACAACACAGAAAAGTAGAATAAGCACAAACACTAAGGTATACACTGGTTCAGGTACCCCGTACCCTACATCCAATATCCAAGTTCCACTTGGCTAGTTCCACTATTTCAACAAATAGTACACCACATCTTCTCAAGAGTATTTACACTCACCACCTCACACTTGAGGATTTTCACTTATAATCAAGTAGATGCAATAACATATGGCCTTTGCTTGAAGCTCTTGTAGATGTGTGATGTTATATGAGAAGACTTGATCTCAAAGGATAGAATTTGAGGCTTTGGGAGATTAATGAAGATTAAAATATTTGGAAAACTTTGGCTAAGAGAAAGAGGGATTCTTTAGAAAACTGTTAGCTTAAAACTTGTTTTTCTCTTTTTAAAATGATCTTGAATTCTTATCTTAAAATCTAAATAATCCCCAATTTATAGAGAAATATTTGGGTCCAAACAGTTGACCAAAATACCCCTCCAACGGCTAGTTCAATGGCTAGGAAAATATGACGGTTGTAAGGTAGCTGACACTTACTAGTCGACCACTATTGTTCCATTGATCGACCACTAGCTCACTGGTCAACCATTGGAACAACACTGGTCGACTCCTTGCAATATCCAGAGTGCACTAGTCAACCACCAATGACCAACCATTTTTCAGATATTCTGATACGGCTCTAAAACTTAGGAAATAAATTTTAAAATATTTTTAGAATATTTTTAGTGTATTCCTAAGTGTGTGTGAGCTTCAACCAAAGATTTAACATACTAAGATAAGGAAAAGAAATTACATCAAAAATAAAATATTACATTGAAGTCCATGATATATTCTTGATACTTCAAGCTCATTGTCTTACTTCATTTGATTCTTGGCCTCATTGAGCTCACTAATCCTCTGAGTAATTCTTTGATTTACTTCATATAACCACACTCATGTGTTAGATGACATGATTGCTCATCATCAAAACTATACGGTGTGACTCAATATCCTAAAAGTTTGCTCATCATCAAAATCTACTAGGGGTGGCTCAATTTCCTAACAGGCCATATGTGTAATATCGCTATGTAAGGTGGTTCCAATGGTGCTCCTAATATCAGTAGAGAAAAAACAGGATTTGTTCCTAATCTTAGCAAAGAAAAATTAGGATTGGGTTGATGAAATAAAACCTACTGTTGAACCCAAAGATAAGGATCTGATTGAGCTTATTGAACATGTGTTCAAAGGAAAACTCGCCATTTTGAAGCTAAAAATTCAGGGGAAAATGTAAAATTTATCACGAACTTAACTCTAATGAGTTTAGAGGGTGTGTCCGGGTGGGATGGGATGATTGTGCTTTTAATCTCATTGATTCTTATATTGGTATCTTTTCTATTTATGTCCAACGTAAATGCTTGCTAATCTGTGGGTCTTCAGTTTAACGAATACTTTTTCTCCCATTGACTCTGAGTACAAAGAAATGTGTGTGTAAATAATCAAGTTCGTGAGAAAAAAATTCTTGGGGCTTGGGGTTCATTCTGGTGACTTCAATATCACATTTGTTGTTTACGAGAAAAATGATAGGAGTGGATCTTTGGATATATTTAGATTATCCAAATTCTTGTTAATGATTTGAACTTAATTAAAAACATCATTGTTGGTCCTAGATTCATTTGGACTAATGATAGAATTAAGCCTATTCATGACTACACATGTTTCTAATTTCCTCCGATTAGAAATATAAATTTCCTTCTTCAATCTAGTATACTTTTCCATATATATGCTTTGATCAGTATCCTATTATTCTTAATGATGTATGAATCCCATTAGTAAAGCAATTCTTCAAGTTTGAAATTACTTGGTTACTCCATGAATCTTTTACTAATCTTGTCTTTGCTTGTTGGTTAACTTCCTTTGTGGGGGAAATGATGTGGATACCCTTGCGGTTAAGCTTATGCTCCTTAAGCATGCTATATTCTCTAGTGGAATAGAAAACATTTTTGGAACCCTTCTGTAATACCCAGTATCCATATATACGTGTATATGTACGTATTCTTGGGATGTATGTGTACGTAGAATTTTTGGGGACCCTAGCATATTTTTTCTTTAATTTTTGTGATGTCAAAATTATTTTTAATAATTTTTAAACCATCTTTTGGATTTAATAAATAGAGTTTACATGAATGAATACTTGTATGAATACCATGTATAAAGGCATGTATTTGTAATTACTTAAAAAACAAATTCCTTAATTTCCTAATGAAAACACATTGCACCTAAGGTGTCATCACCGTGTTGAACCCTACCTAACCCCTCCCACATGTCATATGAAGAGGGTATTAAGGAATGAGGTGGAGGGTGGAGGATTTTCCTAAAAAGAAAAAGAAAAAGAAAGAAAAGAAAAATGGAAAAACAAAACCAAAAAAGAAACCAAAAATCCAAAGAAATTCCTCACTCTCTCCTCTCTCCCTCTCATTCCTAGTTCAGGCCGAAAATAACCTCCTCCCTTTCTCCCCTTTACACCACCTCTCACACCACCATTCTCCTCCCTTAGCACCTCTCTTGCACCACCAAGAACACAACCCCTTCCCTCATCTTCTAACACCAATTTCATCCCAAAATACCTCTCCAAAATCCAACTTTTGAACTCAAGTTTTGGGGCTTGGGATTGGGGGGGGGGGGGGGGGGACTTTAGAAGAGTAGAAGGAGAACCCAAAGAAAGCTCAAGTTCTTCAAGGACTAAGAATGGCCAAAGACTTTTAAGGAGGACTTGTGTAAGGTAGGATTTCTAACACTTATGATGGGATTAGTTTTAGGATTGTTCTTGTAGAATTTCTAACATTTTAATAGGATTCTCTAACAATCCTAGTTAGGTGCTACTCTTAGAATTGTGTAGGAGTCTCATATTTTAGTTAATACATTAGCTCTCCATTTTGATGTTGCTGGAATTTGAGACAGATTATCATGCTCCTGGTTTTGCTTTTATGTCTTAAACTAGAACTGAGATTGAACTGAAATTTTTATAGCAAGAGTATTAAGTTATTAGATACAACTTTCATGTTGAAATATTTTATAAATTTGAACTGTAATTATGAATAAAAATTATATATTTTCTGCATGTCAAATTCATTCAGTTTCAAACCTAGGTTGCTGCAGAGGCCACAGTTTTCTTTGTAGCTATGCAAATTGAGTGTTCTTGGTCAATCTGGAAAGATAACATCTCAATTTACAACTTTCACCTAGGTCACAATTTCGTAAATCTACCTGCAATATGTTTTAAAATTGTGATGTTTGAAGTACACAGATTCTGCCGGAAAACAGATTTGACATGTTTCACCAAATAAATTACCATAAATCACACTGTTTGTATTTATGCTTGAAAGTTTATCAGTGAAATCCCAATACCCATATCTACAACTTTCACTAGGATGAAAATGTCATGTTATATGTAAACTTTGTGACATATCTGCTCAATTTGTGACTATCAATTGACAAAAACAGAGTCTAGACTATTGAGTGATTACCATAGTGGTGCACATTATCATGTTATACCTCTTTAAATGTTGTTAGATGGACACATTCTTGTTAGTAATGATACTATGGTGGTTGTTTGCCAAGCAAGATGTTCTATTATGTAACATGTTGCATGTGTGCTATGTTGCCAAGAAATTAGCCAATTGTCTACATGTTCCATATTCCCTTGATGTGTAGCATGTTTTATTATCATGTTAATGTGTCATTATATAATGTTAATTTTGCTCAAGCCATGAAAGCATGTTATGTTGAAATATTCTTTTTTATGAAATGATGAGTAGATCCTTTGATGAAATGGTGATGCGATGTTCGTTGTTTAAATCACGACTTCGGTGAAGTGATGAAAGAAATGAAAAGATGTGAATGCGGTAAATGAGACTATGGAAACAAATGAAATGATGAATTTTTCTATAAACTGAGAGTGAGGAAAAGTGATAAATGTCTGGAGCGCTCGATCCATTCTAAAATGGGGGAGACTCCAGATACGGGTTTGTGAAAAATATGGATAAATTATAGGAGTTAAGGATCGGACAGATGATAGATTTCTCACTCGCCTTGTAACTCCCGTAAGGGGGAGTTGACTAGAGTTAGAGAGGCCGGTGGTGTACTTGTGATGCACCATGACGGTAATTGATGGTTTTCTCCGTTTATCACATAAAAACTGTGATTTATCTCACTCCTGTACCTTGCCCCGTTCTGGTAGGGAGTTACGAGATGCCCCACCAGTGCCCGTGTCGCTGGTTGAGGTACCACTTTTCACCCACCCTAGATGAAGTTCGACTCCTTAAGGTCCTACGATTTACCCAGGTTTCCGAATCACATTTATAACTGAAAAGTCTTTGGAGAATAATGTTCAAAAGAAATTCCTTAAATTATTATCTGTGGTTGTGCATTTATCGCGCGTCTGTTTCTTTTATGCATATCCGATCTGCCATATTTTCATTTATGCTCAGTACACGCAGTATTACCTGTTTTACGTTATGCAGTTCTTTCTTTCAGTACATGCTTAAGAAGTTTTGCTTACTTTATGCATTAGTCTGTAGTTATGATTGTCACCAATTGTTAGACATTCGTAATGTAGAGCAACCCTGAGACTGGTCCCTACATATGTTAGTTAGATTTCCTACTGGGTCACACTGTGATGTGTCACACCTTGTGGTTTCAGGTCTGGTTTGATAGCATGAGCTGTGTCAGTGAGTTGGAGTAATGAAGCTTATGTGAAGGTTGTGTACTTGAGAATGGTGTTGGTGAGTGAGATGTATATGTATGGTTTTGGGTTTTGTTTGGTGAGAGTGGTAAGGTGATGTATATGAGGTTTTGTACATGGCGATGCTGTAAAGAAAGATATGATGTAATATTGTTGATGTATAAATAAAATCAATCAGTTTCCATTGTTGTCTTTTGATTATTTCTATGTTGTTCCTATGTTGTCTGTGTTGTGGGTTTGGTTGGAGCATTGTCTATACTTCTCAGCAAGAGCGTAGTGTTAGGTTTTCTATCATGCACAAACGAATTTATACACAGCGGAAAATTAGAAACCTACCAAGATCCATGCATTTCTAATTGATTTGAATAGATTACTAACCTTTGTGACGATCAGAATGTGTCGGACTACAGGTGCTACTCTACAAACGACCACCCTCAATTGGTATCCATATGCGAACGTCACGAACAGGAATTGCGAGAGTGCTAGCTCCTTCTCCGCAACTAGGGTTTCTCTCTCTTTCACTCGTTGCCTTCCTAAAAAACGGGAGAGATAGATTGAATGCATAAAATCGACTAAAAATCCTCTCTATATCTTTTATAGAATCCCACGTTAACCCCTTAACACATTTTAGTTACGCGGCGATACCTAGGGAAAGAATCCCACATTAACCCCTTAACGCATTTTAGTTACGCGGCGATATCTTAGGGATATTATCTTAACGAGATACAATATCTAACAGTTAAGATATTTCGCCTTATTACGAATTTCAAATCAAATTCGAAATCACATTTAAACTCTATCATATCCATTATGCTCTTTGTGTGCGACCCAATATGCTCATATCAAATTGGCAATGGGCCTAATCCCATTAAAATCCCACAAGTCATAATTGGTCTCTAGCGAGACATTATGACTACCCGATTAATATGAATATCGTTAGTCCGATATTAACCTAACCAATAGAACATGTCATAATCCTTTTGTCACACGATATCGGATTTGAACATAAGTCATGGACAATGTCATACTTATATTGTTCAAACATTTAATTTCTCGATTACTAAGTAGACTGATAAAATCAAATGACATTCATTTGAACATAGCCATGCATTTCTCAGTTCTACTTATCAAGGGGCACATTAGATATTTCTCTCATAAGAGAGGGACAAATTCCGTCTTGTTCATTCACTTTCCTCTGCTTAATTCACATCATGTTCAATCATAACCTTTATGATTATCTGATTAAAGACAACGTTTGGTTATGTCAAAACATGATGGTCCTTATGTGGAAAACTGTGATGATCTCAGGTCTAAGGATTATATGACATAACTATTATGAGATCATTTATGACACTGATCCATGTAATAATCTCATAGCGAGTCTATCCAGTACCATATTCTCCAACAAGTACCTATAAGTTTGATTTGTATCAACATACATATAATTATCAACCAAACTCATACTAGTCTTAATTCATCATTATACATTTAACGATGAATGACTAGGGATGTTTAGAATAACATAAAACATCTATTCAAACATTATTATAAAGAAACATGCAATCAATATAATAATAACAATAAGAGAAATATTTTATAATGAAAAATGACATAACATAAAGGTCCAAATATTTGGCATAGGACATAACCACTAACACGCAGTGGCCTGCAGAGTTTTCTGTTCCGAGCAGTACTTCTCTTCTCTCTCCTTGTTTTTCTTCTTCACACCCGTAGTTTCGGGAATACCTGATACGGATTCGTTCTCATCGGATATCCTAGGAAGCGGGTCGTTACACCTTCCAAGCGAAAAAAGAAGCTTGCTCTCAAATTGACAATTTTGTAAAATATTCTGAAGATAGGCTTTTGACCTTTACTAAATTCGTTCTTAAATCTGACATCTAAAATCTTATGCTTTCATTATCAAAGATGAAGAAATTAACATACTTGCATCAACAGTCTAGAAATTAATTGGTTGAGAGAATGAGGTGCTAATATTGCATTTCCCCCGTAGAATTGATTCTTCCCATATTAAGAACAATTTCATGTACTCGCTTGTCCTTAGTCATGCTTTGGTTAAGAGTAACAACCGACGAGTCAAGCATTTATTGATAGTTACAAATATATATTTTCCTCGGTCTATTAGTTTCACTTACTTCTTGATTGGAATGATCTTTCACCGTATATTCATGATATTACTTTACATCCTTTTGGTTCAGTTTTTTCTAAAGATGAGATTGTCAATGCCATCTTTGATGTAAATCCTAATAAATTCCTAAGGTTTGATGGTTTTTCTATTCTATTCCGCTAAGAATTTTCGGACATTATCAAACAAGATGTTTTCAACATGTTCAAGGATTTTTGTATCGATTTTGTATCTATTAACAAATTGAACAATGCACTAGTTCTCTTTATTCCTAAGATTCATGGTACTGATAACGTATCTGTGTTCAGTCCCATTGATGTGTCAGTTTTAATATTTATAACCGCAACAGTACGACATCACCGTAGCACTTATGGGTCGATCCACAGGGAGGTTATTTGACCGAGTACTGTTAGGTTTTATTCATGCTACTCACTATCTGCTTGATGAATGCGTTGTCATATATGGCACTCGTTGTTTGCTCCTTATTTCTTGAAGCTATTAGATGGTATATCTGGAAGATGTTGGGTCTCTTGTTGAACGTTTTGTTACACCTGAGCTACTATAGTCAAGAAGGAGAGAATCAACTTAGTCTACCTTGTTGAATGAATTGTTGAACTGTTTGTTGCACCACGATGTTCAACATGCTGTGTCTGTAGGCGGCTTTGGTTACTCAAAGGTATTCGTGGATCCGAGCCTGGAGCCCTCGCGATCCTATGTTTCTATCTTTAATAATTCAGGTATTTATGTTGTTAAAGATTTGATTGACTATATATATATCTCTCGGTTATCTTTGTTGAAAGACGGTTGGAGAGTTATTAGCCAGCAATATCCTTGCAACGATTTGATTACCTCGGTTGCGGATTTTGAGGGATCTCTTTCTGGTTGAAGCGTTGTGGGTATTGCAGTTATCTAGCTGTATCAAGATTTGATTGCATCGGGGCTGATTGAACCGTGGATTGCGGAAAGGCATGCTATTAGGATTTGGCAGCAACGACGGCTAGGCTACGGACTTTTTGATAAAAAGTTTGAGTGAGATTACTCCGGGAGGGAGGCCGACGACTACGCACGTAGGATCAAGGGAGTTGATCTATTCGGTGGTGCAAGGGGAGCTTGCTGGCAAGGGGAGCTTGCCAAGAATACTTCACGGGGTTGATTGCGATCACCCCTCACGGTTTGTATTAAGGGGGAGTGTGTTCTTCCTTATAGAAGCGTGGTTATTAGAGTTTGTATTCTCTGATTATTATAGTGAAGTATTCTACTTTTCTGGGCGTGGCCCCGCAGATGTAGGTGTGCGCACCGAACTGCGTTACCAAGTCTTGTGTGTCTCTGTGTGATGTGTGTTGTTTCGTTGTTCATAAGATTCATTACTGCGTACTGAATTTCATTTGGTATCAGAGCAGGTCATCCATATTACTTTGCTTGTTCAAAGTGGGTGTGATCTTGTGTGTCAGTACACACATCATGAATACCAAAGAAGGTGCCTCTGTTACTCGTCCTCCCTTACTCACCGGATCCAATTACACATATTGGAAGTCACGCATGCGAGCCTTTATCAAGTCCCTGGATGAAAAAGCTTGGGTGGCCACGGTTGAAGGATGGAGTCCTCTGACTGAAGTAAACAATGAAGGCAAGGAATGCATCAAACCCGTGAGAGACTGGAATCCCGAAGAGGAGCAAGCTGCATTAGGAAACTCAAAAGCAGTAAAGGCCATCTTCACTGCAGTCGACAAAGAGCAGTTCAAGCTTATATCAACATGTGAGCACGCAAAAGAAGCCTGGGACATTCTTCAAAATGTGCATGAGGGGACTGGCATTGTTAAGGCTTCTAAACTGCAAATGCTTGCCTCACAGTTTGAAAATCTGAGAATGAATGAAAACGAGACTGTTGCCGAGTTCAATGGAAGATTGAGGGATATAGCTAATCAGGCATTTCAACTGGGTAAGAAATATTCTCAGAAGAAGTTAGTTGAAAAGACGCTGAGGTCTCTCCCTGAAAAATTTTTTGTGATCCAAGGACGTGGCACAAAACATTAATTTTATTGAGTATTTCTGCCTTTTTATATTTTTCATGGCAAGATCTCGATCTCACGATTCCAACGACTATTTATTTGTATTTTTCTGAGATCTGTGCTAATTACTGTGTATTTTTGAATGCAGAATACCATTTAAATAGAGAAATACGGCCAAAATACCAAAATACGGGCCACGTGGCAGCCATCCACGCGATCCCCGCCTCATCCGACGACGCTGTACGATGAACGACGCGGCAAAGTCTCTACCGTTAGATTCAGATCTGACGGTTCACGAGCGCTTGCACGTTTCGAATTCGAATTCAAACAGCGGGTTGACGTGGCTTAATCACGTCTGTTGAAATCCGATCCAAAGGCCGACAGCAAGAGGCGAAGCGGAGCGACGTTTAGAGGGGCTACGTGGCGCGATCTCAGGAGTTGGCCGCTCGAACGAACGGTCGCGAGGCGCAGCGGAGTAGCATCCGTTGGATGATCATCCAACGGACGAAAACGAATCCCGATCGAATTCGTATTGCAGAGGAGCGTGCGAATAAACGAGCGACGTGGCGCGTCGTGCTCCGTTGATTATCTCATCCAACGGCCCCCAACGACCCTGAATCGACGAAGAGCAGATCACAGAAGCGGCGACGTGGCACATCGCGGACCCTTCGATTTCAGATCCAACGGCTGTAAGCTAATCCGAGCTGAACTCGGATGCGAAGCGAAGCGGGTATCGAACACAGGGAAGTTCAATTGCTCACGGTATAGCGGGTATACAAAAACTTGGCCGCTCCGGGACGTACACCCAAAGAACGGTTGTAGTTTTACCGCAAGCGCACGGTATATCGGCGAGCGGGTATCGAACACAGGGAGGACGAATGACCGTGCTTGCTCCTAGTCAACCTGGCTATTCAAGAATAGAGAGAGTTGCCTTGGGCGATCCTGTCACAATCGTCAGACA
The DNA here is from genome assembly GCA_030789695.1 of Scilla litardierei. Taxonomy (NCBI): domain Eukaryota; kingdom Viridiplantae; phylum Streptophyta; class Magnoliopsida; order Asparagales; family Asparagaceae; genus Scilla; species Scilla litardierei. Next base: position 33,962,718 of record CM061131.1, on the reverse strand, counting down.
AATGTGCGAAATATCAAATCAAATAAAGAACGTCTAGGGAATGGGGAATCCCCGCTACTCACCGTATTTCATAGATGTGGTTCGTCGGTATCAAAATTGATAGAATGAGAATTTGGATGAACTAGTTGCAACTAAATGTGGAACCAAGCTCACGCTCTCGCGCTGTTGCTGGTCTATAGCTATCCTAGGGTCGGGTCCAATCTCTTGCAAACCCTAGCCTAGGAAAGCTAGCATTAGGATCAACATCATCGTCCAATTGCGCACCGAGCCCAATCTCTTGCAAACTCGGTCCACAATCTAAATTAGGATAGTTCCTACCCGTCCAATCTCTTGCAAACGGGTATCGGCACGGAATTGCAACCGGAGATCCTAGTATCGGTCCAATCTCTTGCAAACCGATACTTCGAAAATCCGACTCCAACCCAATTCGGATTTCTAGGGCTTCCTATCAAATTGGGATCCAATCTCTTGCAAATCCCAATTGATATGAATACCTAGCTATCCGTAGTAATTCGATCCCAATCTAATCTCTAATTATTGATTCTAGCACAATTTCTACCAATTTATCACAAATACGAAATTGGGCTTGTAGGGTTCATCCCCACGCCCCAAGACGTGGAGACTACTCACAAATCATAGCAATAGCACAAAAATAATCAATGAAATAGACAATGGAATTCATCACAACAATGATATAAACAATAAAAATAGAGTTTTTGGGGAAGAGAGATGCAAACCAAAGTAGTTCTTCAATTAATCCAACAAAAATCCAAGTTTTTCTCTTCTCCAATCACAAAATAATAAAGCTAAAAAGTAATCTCAAAAAGCTGCAAAAAATCTAAGAGATGGCTCCTAAAACTAGGGTAAAAACAGGGCTTAAATAGCCCCAAAAATCGTCCAAAAATCCTGACCAAAACGCCCCTGCACAGCCTGTTTTCCGCAAATTTCGCTACAGGCAGCGCATCGCACTCGGCCGAGTGACAAAAGTCGCTCGGCCGAGTGAAAACCCTGTCATTTTCCAGTAAGTCGGGGGCTTCAAGGGTCTTCAGTTCGGAGGCGGCTCGGCCGAGTGAGATGTCGTCACTCGGCCGATGGCTTCACTGCACTCGGGCGGACTTGGTTTACCACTCGGCCGAGTGGGTCTTCTGAAGCTCAGGTGGCCGAAAAACAGTAACTTCGATCTTTTTGAGGGCCTTCGTCTGGGCGCCACTCGGGCGGACGTGGTATCGTCACTCGGCCGATGTGGTCTCCGTCGCTCGGCCGAGTACACATGGAAAACGTGTCTGAACGGGTCGGCCGAGCAGTGTCTCGCTGGTCGGCCGAGTGGCTCCTCCACTCGGCCGAGTGGGACACAAAAAATGCCCAATCTGATTGTTTTGGCCTCCTCGTCGCTCCTGCGACGTCCATTCTTCTTCCGCTCCTCTCCAACAGCAAAATATCCCTCGGGGAGGTCGTCGGTGGCCGTGTAGAGTAAGCGCGTCTCGAGATCACTCCAAATCGCGCCAAATCACCTGAAATGCGACAAAAACAACAAATCGTGAAAAGCATCGCAATATCGTCGATATATCGTGAAAAACATGATTTGGGCGATCTAAATGGCATGCAAATCCACGGGAAAAAGGTGTAAAATATGGAGTGATCAAAATCCCCCAAGCTTGCCTCTTACTCGTCCTCGAGGAAGATAAGTAAAAGGCGAACCCGGTGGATTCGGAAAACGAAAACGGCGAAAAACGAAAAAAAATGAAAAACGAAGAAGAATGAAAACCAAATGAAAATAAAGACGAAAGAAAGAAGCGAAGAGGTAGGGTGCTAGATCATTTTCTCAGGACGTGGGTTTCACTTACTCTTATAGCATGCACCGAATGAGAAATACATGTCAAAGAATCTTATTTTGATATCATAGTATAATAGTGCAAATAGAAATAGAAAACCCACGAACATTGATATAATCATGAAGAACGGAATGATCTTAAAATTAACATTGCCTGAATCATTTAAAGCGGTATACAAATCGCAGATCACACACTTTTCAATTGAACGCTTTCTATCTGGAGTATAAGAGTATCACACTATAGAATAGAGAGAATGGAAAAGTTTGGATTTCATGAAATGAACGCTAGGCTTAGACTTCTGGATTTCGTGAAGCTAGAAACAATCTCACCGAGTATAGAATATTACTTAGCCTAGGTTGTCGTGCGATGTCAAGTAGTCACTCTCTCACACATCAATGGATCCCCTCCCCCAAGCTTATCTATAAGCGTGGTGGCACAAAAATATTTACATCCCCATTTTTATATAGCTCCAAAAGCAAAGAAGAGAAAGAAGAAAGAAAGAAAGTGAGATGGGATCTTTTATTGAGGACTTTTCCTCTTTTCTCTTTTTTTTTCTTTTTTTTTTCCTTTTTTTTTTCAATAAGCAATATATACACAATGATCCCAACTCAGAGAGAGATAATGATATACAAGTATGTTTTTCTCTCTTTATATATTTATTTTTTTTAGAAGAAGGGATTTGGAGCTAGGAATAAATAGCGGGGGAAATGCCATAAAATAGAATCACTAAGGGGAGATTCACCAATGATTTTTTTAAAAGTAGAGAAATGATGTTCAAGATTTGTGGAGAAAGAAATATATATAACTCTCGGTTCACTCTATAGGACATGCACGACAACTTCAGCAGGGTAATCTAATCTACTCAGTTTCGATCACAAAAAAGCTAACTAATCCAGATATATCATAGCTAACATCATTCAATCATCCCGAAGTGAAGTGTACCATTCATGCATATAGAAGTGATATAGGAAAAGAAATCGGTACTCCAGATATAGGCATTCAATGCGTGAATCTTGGTGTGTTTTCTGTGATAGCATACATATGAATATTCAGGCTCAGTTAATAATAAAACTTCATCCATTTTCACGTGGAAAAAGTGTGGGTTACTATTCTAGATGCAAAGCAAGTCATAGCATATGATATCAGAAATAAAATCTAAGACATGACAAATATAGCATGCATATAGAATAAGCTAGCTCCACGTAGACATCATCACAGAAAATTCATCTCTAGCATGAGATGAAAAAAGGAAAGAAATAAAGATAAGAAAAATAAAACTATGCAATGCGGCACACAGAGAAATAAGAAAAACGTGATGCATGGCAAAATGAAAGAAAATAAAGAAAAATAAGTGCAAAAGTGAAAAGAAACGGTGTGAAAAACTAAAAATAAAGGTGGCAAATCGAAAAAGAACGTGAGAACTCACTCCCCCAAGCTAAAGTGCACAGTGTCTTCAATGTGCAAAGTGTGGCACACAGAGAGACAAGTAATGAGAGGGGCAAGTGAGGATGCATGCATGATGGAAAGAAAAAAGATAATAAATCGAAAAATAAAGAAACGAAAATATGATGCGGATATGATGCATGCACAGATATGAGTGATACGAGTATAAATGGGTCACCAAAAGCTCTCCCTCTCTCCCAAAAAAGATATATAAGGATACGGCAAATGAGAATCACAAAAAAGTGAGGGGAGGGGGTGGTCAAAAAGGCATCAGGACCCAGCAGAAACGGGCAGCACAACGGCAAAAGGAATCGATGGCATCAAGGGTGCCTAGGAAGGTGGTGCTGCGCCGTCTACGTCCTGAGGCGGAGGAGGTGGTGGTGGTGGTGTAGGCTGCTGAGCTGGGGTGGGCGTGGAAGTGGAAGCAGGTCTAGTGTGTGTGGCAGTGTGAGTGGGAACCTGCTGGGTGGGTGGTGGTACGCGCGGAAGACGCTCTAAGATCTGTGTCAGGCAGTAGTGGATCTGAGGGATCAGGGCAGAGCGTCCAGCCATCGTAGAGACGGTGGAGGACAGGGTCCTAAGGTCAGCTCTAATACCACTCACCGCCAACTCAAGAGCACGTATGCTCTGCAGTACAGTGTCGGGCGGGGGTGGTGCAGAGGGACGCACCGGTCTAGGCTGCGCGGGGCGGGGCTGGCGTACGCGAGTGGAGTATGTAACGGGCTCAGCAGGGAAGGGGACAAAAGGTGCCGCGCCAGCAAATGTGGGCCTGGCCTCAGTGTGAGGCCGGGGCACCGGCTGGTGAGAAGTAGAGGCAGCGGCAGCACAGGAAGCGTGCAAAAGAGGCAACGAGGTGGCAAGAGAGGTCAGTGGCCCAGAAGTGTGGACAGACGCCACGACGCTCTCGGAGAATACTGCGGCTGTGGAGACAGAGGACTCTACCGCTGGGGCGGAACTGTGTGGACCGAAAGGCGCAATCCCAGCGGAGATCATGCTAGCCATGGTCTCCACGACCGCGGCAAACGAGGGCGCTCCACTCTCGACAAAGGTCGACGGGCGCTCGGGGAGTGCGGAGCAAAGAGGCTCCACGGACAGAGGGCCAGAGGTGGCAGCGGGAGTGGTAGGGACAGCCTCGGAAGTGGTGACAGTGGTGGAAGTGGGCTCAGCAAAAGTACTCTCGACACTGACAGAGGTGGGGACAGAAGTGTCAGGAGCAGTGGAAACGTCAGGAACAGGCTGAGGGGCCACAGGGTCGACGGGGTCGGCAGCAGGCTCGGCAGGGTGTGCAGCAGGGTCTGCGGGAGCAGCGTGGGCAGTGTGGGCCTACTCGGCCTACTCAGCCTCGAGCACGTACGTAGCGGGGATGATGACATCCATCGCTGGGAGCCAGTCAACGTGGGCCTGTGCAATCTGGGTCCAAGCTGGGCTCGGGAGAATCATGTAGTCGGCACCGAAAGGGCCGTGCAACCAGACCCAATGACGCTCACCATGCGGACGCAGCATCTTCATCCGGGCCATAACGTCTATCGACAAGGAAGTGGGGCCCGGAACGCGTCGCAGGTCGTCAGGTAAGTCCTCGCCGGTCATCATGGTAAGCAGGGTGATCAGACCGCCGCAGCATATCGGTGAGCGAGCGCCCACCGACACAATGATACGATCTAAAAACCAAGCCGCAATGTCGATCACGACGGCGGGGACAAGCTCATCTCCATCCCTAGATAGAGCTCTGGGACGTGTCATCGCGTAGAGCATGTAAAGCTCTGGCGTAGACATCGTGCCCGACTCATATCTGGCCAAAAAGGTGGTCGCCATAAGGCGCTGGGCAATACGTAGGCAGGGGTGGACAATGGCCGAGGCCTTGGCCCTACTAGGGTCAAAGGCGGCGTGGTGGCCTGTGATCCGGGCCCAGAAGGCACCGGCGTCGAAAGAAGGTGGGGGGATGTGGGTAGGGCCGTAACCGCGATCGGCTCCGGGGACTGCGGGCCATGAGAAGAACGCTCTCATCATATCGAGAGTGACCTGGCACTCTCGATCCATGAACCTAAATGAGCATCCCTCATCGGTCCGGGCGATCGAACTCAAAACCTCAAGTGTCGGGCAGGTAAAAGTATCCGCCGACACGTGGAAAAAATCACGTCAGCCCACGTTGTCGTACAACGTGAGCATCCCCTCAAGTACCCCCAGGCGTCCTAGGTCAGCGAGGTGTGCAAACCTGGAGGGTACGATCGAGCGCTGGGAGATACGCTCGAAGACGGCGCGGTGTGCGTCGTCTCGGAACGTAATCCCGAGCGGCCCGACCAGTGGAGCCGGTGGTGGTGGCTGTGGATCGGCAGGGAGAGGCTGTGCGGGCTGTGGGTGCACTGCAGGCTGTGCGGGGTGTGCGGGGCCTGCAGGCTGTGCTGGGTGTGCGGGGTGTGTGGGGGACAGTGGAGGAGAGTCCTCCAACTCGTGGGAGGGGCCGGCATCATCCGACCGCTTCCGCTTGGCGGAAGCTCTCTTCGACCGCGGCCGTGTCCGGGGCGGCATATCGGCCCCGAGCGCGCGCCGAAAAGTGAAAAGTGCGGCGTGTGCACAAAGAGTGGAAAGAGTTTACCCAAACACGCCGCGAGTGCTAAGCAGTGGAAGCGTGCGAAGTCCGCGCCTCCACGAAGTCCTGAGCAGCCCGTAGAAGCTCCCCTGAGCTCCCCTAAGCTCCAAAAAGCAACCTGCGCATGGAAAAGCGATATCAGCGAGTAATAATCAAAATGTATGGAGCAATAGGGGTATAACAGATAGATATGGGAATTGATTCGGGTTAGGGGTTCGATTAATACACGGATCCTCAAAAACTACGCAAAAAGAGAAGAAAATGGTGAAAACGAGCGAACCGGAGGTGATCGGAGACAAGGCCGCCGGCGGCGACTCGGGCGAGGCGTCGGCGGGCTCGGCCGGCGGTGGCGGGCCGAGCGGCGGCGGGGCAGCGGCGGTCGGGCGAGTGAGGGTCGAGCGAGGGGGAATCGGGCGTGGGAGCTGAAGGGGCGCGGGCGAGAATTGGGGATTTTCGTTTTCGAATTCCGCGCCCCCCTTCAGCTTATATATAGATAAGTTACGACTCGGCCGAGTGACGTGATCACTCGGCCGAGCGAGGCAAATAAAAATTTCTCCCCGATATCGCTTCGGCCGAGTGGCTTTGCCAGACTCGGCCGAGTGGAGTAAGTCCATTCGGCCGAGTGACTCAAGCTACTCGGCATGACTCGTCCTAGGAGGGTATCCGTTTTACTCGGCCGAGTGAAAATGTAGACTCGGCCGAGTAGCAGTTCTAATGAAATGAGGAAAATAGACAGAGAGTTGGGTACAGCAGACTTCCCACGTTCGTGAGCGGCTCGGCCGGACGAACTTCTGGACTCGGCCGAGTGACTAGTATACTCGGCCGAGTGAGCCTTGTATTCTGCTGTTTGTCTTCGTTTAGGCTCTAAACTCCGTCTTTCTTCCTCCAGTCGATTTCATGCTCCTCCTAAGCGTCGAACGCCTTCTTGGGGCGCTCCTCATCGTCTCGTTCATCCTCCTCATGATGATCTACCTATCTCCTCTCCTGTCAAGAAAAATAGGACCCGTTATCACAAAATTTTTGGTCGGATGACTCAAAACACTAAAAATCTCTAAAACGAAAATAAAGAAAAAGTAAAAATAAAGCAAAAACCGTCGGGTTGCCTCCCGACAAGTGCTCGTTTTAGGTCGTGAGCTCGACCCCCTATAATTTTCAATCAATGCGGGATGTTTGGTGCATATGAGATGCACCCGTCAAACTTGCCGGGGAGCGCGCTTGGATTTGGACGTGGCGGCGTAGCGTGCTCCCTCGGAGGTCTCTTGTCTCGAATAGTGTTGGGGGGAGGCTCCCCCAAGCTAGCATTTGCCCCGGTCAACGGCTTAACCGGCGATGCCGATTTCCGTACCGGCGGAGCTTTCTTTGGAGACTTTGATTTCGAGAGCTTGCAGAGCTCTCGAATCCTTGCGACATCAGCGTCGCCTTCATCTTCATCAGCGGAGAAGTCGGAGGAATCATCATTATTGTCTTCATGGCCTAAATCCGGGCCTTCTTCAAATTCTTCATCAAAAAGGGCGCCAATTGAGTGAGGAATCGTCTCCTCTATCACCTCATCGAGGAGGTCCATATAATCGAGCTCCTCATGGTAAGGCATGTGCTTCATTGCCTTGGGAATGTGGAGCTCCACCTCGATGTTTCCGACGTTTAAGGTTAAGGTACCTTCACGCACGTCGATGATAACTCCGGCGGTGGCGAGGAATGGGCGTCCAAGTATCAATGAGGTGTCTCCCTCTTCCTTAACGTCCATGATGACGAAGTCACATGGCAAGCATATTCCACCCGGGACTTGAAGCGGGATGTCTTCGGCGATCCCCACCGGCCTTGTTATCCGGCCATCGGCTAATTGAATGCGCATGTCGGTGGGTTTCAACTTTGACCCGGTGTTAAGCTTTAAGAACATGGAGAGGGGCATGAGACTCACACTATCCCCAAGATCGACCAATGCCTTTTGAAGAGGCACGCCGCCCAAAGTGCAAGGAATCCGAAAACTCCCCGGATCTTTAAATTTTGCCGGCTCCTTTTCTCTCTTGGTGAACCAAGAGCCCTCCTCGGCTAGCATGATCTTCTCCTTCCTCTTTCTCCCCGAAATCAAGTCCTTCAAGAATTTAGCATACGTGGGGATCTCCGCGATGGCGTCGAGGAAGGGGATATTGAGGCTAACTCCTCTTAGATACTCGAGGAATTTCGCTAGCCTTTTCTCCATTTTCGCTTTCGCTAGTCTTTGGGGGAATGGGACCGGTGGCATGAAGCGCCTCTCCTCAATTAATAGCTCCGCCCTAGATTTCTCCTTGTCTCGTGGCTCCTTCTCCTTTTCAATCTCAACTACCGGCTCAACCGGCTCCAAGCTTTCCTCCACGGCCTCCTCGGTAGGAATCATAGCGGGGGTGGTGTCCTTCCCGCCTCTAGTAGTAACGGCAACTACGGCGTTGATGTGGCCCGTGTTACCCCGTGGGTTTTGCTCCGGTTGCGCCGGCAATCTTTGAGTGTTCCGATTGAGCAACGCCAATTGCTCCGATATTTGAGCCACTACGGTATTAAGAGACTCTTACCCCGCCTTCAAAGTAGCATTCACCTTGTTTTGCTCGACCATGAACGCCTCCACTCTAGTTTCGAAATCGGATCGTTGTGGAGTTTGCGGAGGGTTTTGATTTTGATTCCTCCACCCTTGGTTGAATCCGGGAGGCCTATAAGGTGGAACTTGTTGCTTTGGTTGGAAGTTTTGTTGTGGAGGCCCCCTCGGCGGATAGTATTGTTGTTGGGGTGGTGGTGGTCGAGCTTGATTAGGCGGTTGTTGTGGCGGGTTCAAAGCTCCTTCATTGTTGGCGTAGGAGAATCCCGGATGATTTCTTGCGGCCGGATTGGACCAATACCCTTGGTTCCCCGCAACATATTGTACTTGCTCCAAGGATCCTTCTCCTTGCTCTCCTCCCGAGTACATGACTTGAGATTGGTCTTGCCAATCACACATTTGGTTGGTCGGTGCGGAGGTGGATGGGCTTCCTTGGGGCTCCGTGATGAATTTCTCCAATCTCTCCACCACCTTGTGGAGAGAATCGAATTTGCTCGTGAGCTCCGCTACGGCCTTCGTCTCGTAGATGCTAGTTGGCTTTAAGGAGGATGTGGAGTGTCCTCGCTCATCGCCCCATTGTTGGTTATTTGAGGCCATCTCCTCAATTAGGGCCGTAGAATCCTCGGGAGTCTTTGACAAGATTGCACCATTCGCCGCGGCATCAATAATTTGTTTGGTCCCCGGTTGGAGACCGTTGTAGAAGCTATGAACTAGCTCCCAATCCTCTATACTGTGGTGCGGGCATTGGTGCTGCAAATCCTTAAATCGCTCCCAAGCTTCATAGAGCGTCTCATGTGGTCCTTGCTTGAAGGACATGAGAGCGCTCCGGATCTTCACCGTCTTGGATGGTGGATAGAATTTGTCAATGAATGCATCCGCCAACCTGTCCCAAGAGGTGAAAACTCCGTCAGCTTGCGTCCTCAGCCAATAGAGTGCTTTGTCCTTTAGCGTGAAGGGGAAGAGGCGCAGTCTGATGGCATCGATGGGGACCCCCGGCATTTGGAAAGTGGCGCACTTCGACAAGAATGATTGGATGTGGTAGTGGGGGTTCTCATGAGCGTTCCCATGAAATGGGTCTTGTTGCATCAAAACCACCAATCCCGTCTTTAGCTCGAAGTTCTTGTCGGCCGCCAACTCCGGCACGGCAATGGATGACGTAGTAGAAGAGGTCTTAGGCCGAAGCCTATCGCGAATAGAAATTATTCTCGCCATCCTCGCCGCCAATTCTTCGGGAGTTTCCGGGTTGGTCATAAACCGCCCTTCCGGATATTGTCTCCTTTCCGCTCTAAGTCTCCGCGCGGTACGTTCGATCTCGGGATCGAATAATAAGGCTTCGGGGTCCGCCGTAGATCTCGTGTACATGCACAGGGAAAACAGAGTTTCAAAGAGATGATTAGTACCGTGGAAGGGTTAGGTAAGAATAGTAGTGGAAATAATAATGGTAATAAAAAAATAAAAATAAAAGAAAGAAATAGCTAGGGTGAAAAAGAATCAAACGCAATCGCCTCGCCGGCAACGGCGCCAAAAACTTGGCCGCTCCAGGACGTACACCCAAAGAACGGTTGTAGTTTTACCGCAAGCGCACGGTATAGCGGCGAGCGGGTATCGAACACAGGGAGGACGAATGACCGTGCTTGCTCCTAGTCAACCTGGTTATTCAAGAATAGAGAGAGTTGCCTTGGGCGATCCTGTCACAATCGTCAGACAAATGTGCGAAATATCAAATCAAATAAAGAACGTCTAGGGAATGGGGAATCCCCGCTACTCACCGTATTTCATAGATGTGGTTCGTCGGTATCAAAATTGATAGAATGAGAATTTGGATGAACTAGTTGCAACTAAATGTGGAACCAAGCTCACGCTCTCGCGCTGTTGCCGGTCTATAGCTATCCTAGGGTCGGGTCCAATCTCTTGCAAACCCTAGCCTAGGAAAGCTAGCATTAGGATCAACATCATCGTCCAATTGCGCACCGAGCCCAATCTCTTGCAAACTCGGTCCACAATCTAAATTAGGATAGTTCCTACCCGTCCAATCTCTTGCAAACGGGTATCGGCACGGAATTGCAACCGGAGATCCTAGTATCGGTCCAATCTCTTGCAAACCGATACTTCGAAAATCCGACTCCAACCCAATTCGGATTTCTAGGGCTTCCTATCAAATTGGGATCCAATCTCTTGCAAATCCCAATTGATATGAATACCTAGCTATCCGTAGTAATTCGATCCCAATCTAATCTCTAATTATTGATTCTAGCACAATTTCTACCAATTTATCACAAATACGAAATTGGGCTTGTAGGGTTCATCCCCACGCCCCAAGACGTGGAGACTACTCACAAATCATAGCAATAGCACAAAAATAATCAATGAAATAGACAATGGAATTCATCACAACAATGATATAAACAATAAAAATAGAGTTTTTGGGGAAGAGAGATGCAAACCAAAGTAGTTCTTCAATTAATCCAACAAAAATCCAATTTTTTCTCTTCTCCAATCACAAAATAATAAAGCTAAAAAGTAATCTCAAAAAGCTGCAAAAAATCTAAGAGATGGCTCCTAAAACTAGGGTAAAAACAGGGCTTAAATAGCCCCAAAAATCGTCCAAAAATCCTGACCAAAACGCCCCTGCACAGCCTGTTTTCCGCAAATTTCGCTACAGGCAGCGCATCGCACTCGGCCGAGTGACAAAAGTCGCTCGGCCGAGTGAAAACCCTGTCATTTTCCAGTAAGTCGGGGGCTTCAAGGGTCTTCAGTTCGGAGGCGGCTCGGCCGAGTGAGATGTCGTCACTCGGCCGATGGCTTCACTGCACTCGGGCGGACTTGGTTTACCACTCGGCCGAGTGGGTCTTCTGAAGCTCAGGTGGCCGAAAAACAGTAACTTCGATCTTTTTGAGGGCCTTCGTCTGGGCGCCACTCGGGCGGACGTGGTATCGTCACTCGGCCGATGTGGTCTCCGTCGCTCGGCCGAGTACACATGGAAAACGTGTCTGAACGGGTCAGCCGAGTAGTGTCTCGCTGGTCGGCCGAGTGGCTCCTCCACTCGGCCGAGTGGGACACAAAAAATGCCCAATCTGATTGTTTTGGCCTCCTCGTCGCTCCTGCGACGTCCATTCTTCTTCCGCTCCTCTCCAACAGCAAAATATCCCTCGGGGAGGTCGTCGGTGGCCGTGTAGAGTAAGCGCGTCTCGAGATCACTCCAAATCGCGCCAAATCACCTGAAATGCGACAAAAACAACAAATCGTGCAAAGCATCGCAATATCGTCGATATATCGTGAAAAACATGATTTGGGCGATCTAAATGGCATGCAAATCCACGGGAAAAAGGTGTAAAATATGGAGTGATCAAAAGACGCTGAGGTCTCTCCCTGAAAAATTTTCGGCCAAGATTGCTGTGATAGAAGAAGTGAGAAACACATCCACCATGCGTCTAGATGAACTCATGGGCTCTCTGCAAACTTATGAGATGAATCTCAAGCAAAACAAAAGGGAGAAGGGAGTTGCTCTAAAAGTTGAATCGAATGAATCGTCCAAATCTGATAATGAGTCAGGACTTGAAGATGATATTGCTTTACTCACCAAAAACTTCAGTAGGATGATGAGAAAGATCAGTAATAGAGGTCAGAACTTCAAAGCTGCAAATAAAGTGCTGCGATCTGCTCCTTCTGCCGGTGAAAAGATTGCTAGTCGTCCTACTCAGAGACATGACTCTAAAGCCAAGGGAAAGGGAATACAGTGTAGAGAGTGTGAAGGATTTGGTCATATACAGGCCGAATGTGCTAACACTCTTAAAAAGCAAAAAGGGAAATCTCTAGCCAGCACTTGGAGCGATGAAGATTCTGAAGGAAGCGAGGAAGATGAAGACATAACTAGCAACTATGTTGCATTCACTGCCACCCTGAAAGATAAGCCTGAGTTTAAGTCTTCCAGTCATGTTGAACATAATGTTGCAACATGTGCTTCAACATCCAATTACAAACAAGGAAATGTGATACATGATGTTGTAACAATTGGTACAACATACGACACCGAGGTTGAATCTGACAGTGAAAGTGAAGGAGATGTTTGTGAAGAGGATATCCGCTCGGCTTATCAAACTATGTTCAACAAGTGGATGGATATATGTGCTGCAAACAAGAAGCTGAAAGATGAATGCTCCAAGCTGAGAAGTGAGAGGGATGGGATCCAAACCAAATTGTTAAAGACTGAATTAAGGTTCCGAAACCTTGAGAATAACCTGAAGAGAACTCTACTCAGAGCTGAGAAGGCGGAAAGCACCCTAAATCGATGGAACTCCGGAAAATCTAAACTTGATGACATCCTCAACATGGGTAAGGTTTCTGGAGATCGAACTGGAGTTGGATACCACAGAGGGAGTCATCTACACACCTTAAAAACCAAAAGTGGTATCATTACTAAGGAGCATGAAAAGCAGAGTCAACTGTACGCGGATAAGTCAAGAGGGAAGAAAAGAAAAGATTCAACAAAGGGTCCAACAAAAGGTTCAACACTCAAGCGGTTGACATGTAACTACTGTAGACAAGTTGGACACTATGACTAAAGTTGTTTTAGACGCATGAAGCACTGGAATGAAGGTAGAAATGTTGCTCATCCCAACCAGCAAACAAACATGAAATGGTTTAAGAAATCCGAGCTTATAAGTATGGTAGCATACACTTCGTTGGTTACTTTTTCAGAAAATCAGTGGTATTTTGACAGTGGTTGTTCTCGACACATGACGGGAAACAAGGGTCGGGCAATCTAATAACTAGACAATGAAACTATTCTATATTCAATCCCCGAATAGGGGTTCAACCATACCCTAGATGAAAATTACTCAATAACCATCAAAAGCTTCCACATAGATATCACAAAAGAGTATGTAGAACAAATAAAATAAAATCAAGAAAGAAGAGAACGCTTAGCTCCAAAAGTTGCAATGTATAAATGTCTTCAAAATTCACAATACAAATGCTCCAAAGGAAGGGGAAAACAAGTAATATTCTAGACTAACCCTACTCCTACTCCTAATCTAGTTGCAGAGGAAGAAGATGAAGAAAACTGGAAGAAAATCGCACTCTCCCCTCAAAAATGGCACACCAATCTATTTATAGATTCCCAAAACCCTAGCTAGATTCGGGTAAAACCTGACCCGACCCGACTGTGTCGAGTAATCAACACGATCGTGTCGATTTAGCCCAAGAATGGCCTTCAATTGTCTTGAGGATGATCATTTATCTCTTATCCTATTTATTCTTGATATTGATGTTCTTTCTGAAATGATTACCAAAACATATGATACAATTTCTTCTCCGATCTTAACTTGAGGATTCTTCTAAATAACATCAATACCTTACAATTTACTGATAATACACTTATTTTCTATAAGGCCAATTAAAATAATGTTACTATCTTGAAATTGATTCTTTATTTGTTTGAAGATGCCTATGATCTTAGTATTAACTAACATATGAGTTCCCTTATTATTGGGTATGAATTAGGCTAAGTGCAACTCTATTGCTTCTGTCTTTAATTATCCTACCACAACAATACCTACCAAATATTTTTACCTATAAACAAGAGTAGATTGAGATAAAATAAATTAGCAACCTCTTCTTGATAAAATCTTTCAAAAAATTTAAATATGAAAGTCTAAGTTCATGTCTATTGAGGGAGACTAATTCTAGTTAACTTTCCTTGTATTTTCTCTTCCACTATAATATCCGACTTTCTTTAATATGCTTCTTAGAATCAGAAAAAAGTTCGTTCATTCTAACCATCATCTTCTAAGTCTAGGTTCCTCAATTCCATTTTGCATGTTAAAGAAGCATTTCATCCTAATCTATGTTGGATCCTAGGTGATGGTAAGCATGTTAGGTATTTAAAGGATTGTTAGGTTGATGCAATACCTTTCTGCTCTAAATACCCTAATGTTTTAAAATTAGCTTTATTTATTGACTGTTTGGTCTCTGCTTAAGGTAGAAATATTTATGAATCGTAAGATATATGAGAAGATGCATAAGCCATCTGCTTATATGCCTTTCCAAGCTTCAAATAAGGAACCGTTTCCCTTCAAGATGTTGATGCTTTGTGAGTGAACCAAGTCCGAAACTTTGATGTGGCTGTTTTCTACCTTTGTTGTTGTTGTAATAGTCCTTTTGTTGTGGTACTGAAATTTAAACTTCTGAAGCAATTATTTATCATGTCTCTTTTGTACTCTTAAACTCAAGAGTATGTATAATTAGCTTTCTATGATTCTAGTGCTGGGAATAAATCTGAATTTATTATGGCAAAAACCATCACCAAATAACAGGAAACATCCATATTAAATCAATGATAATATACTAAAGGATTATGCAGAAATGTACCTGAATCCATGATGATTGATAGCTTAGATCTGCGTGGTTAGCCTTCTTGATCAACACAAATCTCCTTAGAGAATCCCTTTAGTTTTCTCCACACTTTATTTCTGATGATGGGATGTCAGAATAGAAAACCTTCGTTCGTGCAATCTGGTGACCATGACCACTATATATAGACAAAAATCTATTGTCATTAAGATTCCTAACTTAGCCCATCATAAAAATAAAAATACACATTAATTCTCTACACATTAAAGGCCCATACCTTATTAGATACATTAAAGCTCAAATAACCAAAACCTTGATGGATCACTTTTAATTGGGTTTAACTTAATATGACAGCCTGCAATACATAATTATTTTTTATATAAGCCCAACGTTAGATTAATGATCCAATAATATCATACTTTGGCTATATGTGAAACATTCTAGTTATGCTTTTGTAAAAAATAACCGAATGAGCACAACTTTATTGTCATTATCGAAATGTATCTAAGAACCAATCTGGTCCATTAATCATACCAACATATGATCAAAGTGGCCTTTATTACATTTATCGTAACTTGACCCATCAATGGTCATGTATGTCGATACAACTAAATGACATAGATTATAATATGGATGTGTAGCATGAAATTTCATGCAATGTGATCTTAACATGCCGATTTCTAACTGGCCTCCCTTAAACATTAGTAAGATCAAACCATACCAAACCATATCGAAATCAGAGTGTAAACAAACCAAAACTTTATTTCTGTAGAAAATTACCTCAAATTATCCATAAACTTAAAAACCAAATATGTCTATATCAAATGAACACCAAAAAAACAAACTCTTACTAAAACTAAATATTCTCACCTGACATGACACATTGATGAGCAATATGCTTATGAAACACTTTGCGTGTTAGTCCCTTAGTAAGTGGATCCACAATCATGTAGTTTGTTCCAATGTTATCTATAGACAATTGCTTACTCCAAACCCTCTCTTAACAACTTGGAGCTCGATGTCATATGCCTTAACTTTGTCAAGCTTATGTTGTTATTGTAATATAAAATTATAGACTTATTGTCACAAAATAATCTGGTGGTCTTTCAATACCATCCACTATTTGCAACACCTTGGCAAAAATTCATGGTCATTTTCATGATTGGATGCCTCATAACATGCTATGGACTCTGTAGCCATGGTGGAAGAGGCTATATAAGAGACTTTTTAGCACTCTTCTAGAAAATGACACCTCCAGCTTGCACATATACATAGCCCGATGTTGATTTCACACTATTTTGGCATCTAGAAAAATCAAAGTCAGTTTTCCTAATGATCTCAAGATTTTCTAACCTTTGATATATGAGCATGTAATTTTTTGTTCTTTGTAAATACCGTAAGACCAGTTTGGTTGCTATCTAGTGGTCTACTTCTAAATTACTTAAATACATGACCAAGATCCCAGTAACATATGCAATAACCAGACGACATGAGCATACATTAGACTCCCTAATATCGAGGCATAGAGAATATTCTACATTTACTGTTTCTCAAAATCATTCTTAAGTTACTGATTGAGACTAACTTGTCCCTTTTAGCCATAGGGGTATCACCGAATATGCTTAGTCCCACAAAACTTATGGTATATATAATCATCGACTAAATTCATCTCAAAACCAAATGAGATGATCACTTGATGAGACATGATATACAATTGTCGAGATTGAAATGCACCACCAATGACATTATAATCCTGAAAGAGTCTTTCAAAGAAACCAAAGAGAAAGTCTCTTTATAGTTGATGCCTTCTTTATATGTAAAGCCATTTGCGACAAGATGAGCCGTATATCTCTCCACATTGCCTTTTGAATCCCTCTTGGTTTTAAACATCCATTTGCAAACAATGGGTTTCACACCTTTTGGCAATGTGACAAGATTCCAAATGTCATTGTCCATAATTTCCTCATTCATGGCATCAATACACTTTAGAGAGTTAGAACTTTCCATGTCTTGATGGAAGTTAATCGGATCATCTTTCATCACTCCAATGTCTACCTTATGTTCTTAGAGAAATACAATGTAGTCGTATGGCACTACACTTCTCTCTCAAGTAGATCTCCTTAATGGCATATGTTCTTGAGGTACTAGAGTTTGTTCTTCTTGAACAATTTTCTTAATAAGAGGATCTCCACCATTGTCTTGATTTATCATAACAAAGATAGGAATAAGATCCTAATCATTGCCAATAAGACCTCTAGGAATATCACCATATTCCTCTTAAAGATAAAGTCCATAGCTCTATCTCCACCCACAAACTCGACATCCTCAAAAAACTAGGAATTTCCCGACTCGAAAATCGACTTTGTTGTGGGAGCATAAAACTTATACTCCTGGATTTTTCAGAGTGCCCACTGAAATAGCAACTCATTGTCCTTATGTCTAATTTCTTTTGATTAGGCCTATAAGGCATTGCCTCAACTAGACATTCACAAACATGCAAGTGCTTTTGTAGTTGCCTTAGTTGGAACTCTGTTAAGGATATAAGCTGAAGTCTTGAATGCTTCCCTCCAGGGTGATTCTGGTAAAGTAGAATGACTAATCATACTCCTCACAATGTCCTTAAGCATCATGTTTCTTCTTTCGGCAACACCATTCATAGTGGGCAAACCTAACATGTTGTACTGAGGGACGATACAACATTCCTCTAGGATCGTAGCAAACAGTCCTAGACATTGTTTAACTGAACAATCATATCTACCATAATACTCCCCACCATGGTCAGATCTGATTGCTTTTGATCCTTTTACTGAGTTGATTTTCAACTTTAGCTTTATAACTTTTGAACATATTCAATAACTGTGCCCTTTCATGAATGAGATATATGTAGCCAAATTTGAAAAATCATTTATGAACGCTATAAAATATTGTTGACCATTCCAAGCAACTGGATGGAGTGTCCCATAAATATGCACATGCATAAGTTATAAGACGTCTAAAGTCCCGTTGCTTCAAATCTCCTTTATTGGTTTGTTTTCCCTTTATGCAATTAGCACAAACATCAAAGTTTGTGTAATCTAAGGGATCGAGAATTTTATTTGACACACATCTCTCTTTTCTCCATTTGGAGATATATCCCAAACTCTTGTGTCATAATGCAGCCGAATTCTCATTAGTTATTTTTTCTCTTTATACCTCGTATACTCAAATGCATGGATTTCTTAAATGGAGCAAGTAAATAAAAATATCGTAAGCTGATAAAGAACCAGAACCAATCGATTTTGAATTATAAGACAAAATAAATTTTCTATTTCCAAATGAACAAGAATAACCAAGTTTGTCCAAAGTAGAAATGGAAATCAAATTCCGTTTAAAATATAGTACAATAAATTTTTCATCACGATCCACATACAATCTAATCTTTAACAGTGATCTATATTTTCCATTTGTTTCAACTTGAACCTTCTTGCCATTACCCACTTAGATGTATCTTTCATCATCATTTGGTTTTCGGCATCTCAGTCAACCCTGCATAGACACACAGATGTGAGTGGTTATACCAGAATCTAACCACCATGTGTCTATTGGTATCGAAGTTACATTAACCTTAAAACAAATCAAATTAAGAGGCATACCATTCTTAGCATGCCATGCGTGATAGTTGGTACAATGCTTCTTTATGTGCCCTTCAGGTCCACAAAAGGAACAACTATTACCTTCTGAATTATTCAGTTTCTTTTGTTGTTTCTTTTAATATGTTGTATCTGTAGCTTCTTTATCATAACTTTCTTTTCTTGTTTTTGAAGTTGGAGGCCAGGTAAGCACTTTCTGTCTTATCTTGCTTAAGTCTTTCCTCTTCTAGGACATAATGTGAGGTGAGCTTATTTAGAGACCAATTCTCTTTCTGACAATTGTAGCTTACGTTAAGCTGGTTAAACTGTGTTGGAATAAATATCAAACCAAATGCACCAGTAAGTCCTCACGGAGTTTGAGCTGTAGTGCTTTCAATCTATAAGCAAGATGAGACATTTCTAAGATGTACTCCCTGATGTTCCATTTACCTTTATACCTCATTAAAAATAGTCTTGTCAAGAGTGTATCAATTTCAGCCTTTTCATTCTTGACAGGCCACTTTTCAATATTGTTACGACCTAAAGATCGTAGGGGTCCCACCCGAATCCGCCCACATGACCCATGGACTCTCCGCTTCATGAAAGGGTCGCCACCTCGAAGATCCGGGGCAATATGGAGACGGGTGCGCCTTGAAGCGTCCCCCGACCCGGTCGAGGCAAACAACCACGGCCGCTCGACCCACCGAGGGTAGCGCGCTTGGGGACGCCCGGGTAGCGCCGCCGGGCCTACGGACAGGCACGGACGTATCCTTCCGTACCGGCGAACCGTAGCCCGTGACCGATCGGGGGGCGCGGCCGGGCCGGACAACCCCCGGTCCGAATGACCCGCCAGACTCCCATGAACCGCGGCGCCTAGAGTGATACAGCCCGACCTGTGGTTCGTCGCCAACGACAAACAACCCAGGATAAGGACACGACTGACACATACGTCACCCGACCAACTGATAAAGCGCCCCCTGACGGTTGAACCGACTGACGGTTAGCGCTTTCGGCCCTGACATCCCGACAAAAGCACCGCCTGGCCGTTGTGCCGCCTGACAAAAGCAGGTCAGGAACTCCTGTTCCCGACATCCTTGTCCGAAGCCTCCGCTGACAACCGAGCCCGCTCAGCACATCTAGTCAGCATGCCAGATCAGTCCCGCCTAGTCATCTCCCGACAGGTATAAATACCCACTCTCCCCTTACGGGGAGAGGGTTGGAAAATTCTCTCTTAATCTATAATTCACACACGAGAACAAAGGTCGTCCATATCTTTGTTCTCCCACCCATAGCTCGCCACGTGCGGTTGACACACCGTTAGTCCGGCCGGCGTGTCTAGCCCCCATTTTAAGCCCTATTACTGACTTAGGCATCGGAGGGGCTAAGGGTTGAACCCCAACCCTGCCCTTCTGACGAGTTGTTCGTGCTGCAGGAGAGCTCGCCCCTTGACCAAAGTCAGCTTCGGCCTCCTGCCGTCCAACCTTCCTCAGCTGCATCCGGTGAGATTCGACCCCGTGATCACCACCGGCAACGGGTCCAACTTCTTCACCCCACTAATCACTTGTAAAATAGCCTACCTAAACCTTCTTCTCCATATAACCACCGTGCCCTTGGTTCCCCATAATACAAATTCATTGTACGCGAGTTCCACCTCGTAACAATTGGCGCCGTCTGTGGGAACGAAGGGTCACACCCATGTTAGACTCCATGCCGATCCCTCGGAACCCTGACCACGGCAAAGATCCCGTGGGTCAGGAACCGCTCTCTCTGCTAATCACCCCGGCGTCTGACCCCCTCCTAGGGATGGGCACCGAAACTGAACAAACCACGGCCCACGCCGTCCTGAAAGGCTTCGAGGCCGTCACTCAGGCCAGGGGGGGCTATCCGACGGCGGGAACGGAGCCTCCGCCCGGCCCCTCGGAGCCCCAGAACGTTAGGCGGAATCTCCACCCTCAGTTCGAGGAGGAGGGGGAGAACAGGGGGCTCGCCGAGGAGATTGCGGCCCAGCAAAGGCTCCTGGAAGAGGAGATGGAAGTTGCGCAGCGGTGGAGGCGCCTGGGGGAGGCGGCCGCCGCGCAAAGGCGTTTGGACGAAGCGGCCGAGACCACCCGAAGGGCCATCCAGGACGAAGAGGCCGCTCGCCGCCAACTCCGCCTCATCGTCGCAGAGCGCGAGAGGCTAAGGAGAGAGAACATGAGCAACCGAGAAATCCTGGACGAGACGGCGACGGGTCGGCGGCTCGGGGGCGGGCGGGACCTGTTACTGGCCCGGTCTCCACCAGGAGGGGGCAGCCCGCATCACCTGCACCACCCCTCCGATTCCCTGCACGAGGAAGCCGTTTGTCGACAACTACGCTTCCTCACCGCCGAGCGCGAAAGGCTTCTTAGGGAGAATCAAGAACAGATGGAGGCCCGAGGAGAGCAGGCCGAGAGGCGCTGGCGCTGGGAGAACCGTAGTCCGCAACCCGTCGAGTCCTCGACCCAGGGGAGGAGCCCCGCAAGGCGACCGTCAGGCTACTCCCCGGGGCTGGAGGACCGTCGGTGGCCGAGGCGCGGCCGAAGCCAGACCCCCGAGTGGCGGAGAGGGGATGCGCCGGATCGACTTACCTATCCGGAGGAGGCCACGCCGCTTGCACGGTGGATCACGTCCGCCCCAAGGCCCATAAGGTTCAAACCCCCTCACCTGGCCACGTACAATGGAAGAGGCGACCCCCTCACACACGTGCAGCAGTACCGGGGGGCGATGGAGGCGCAGGATGTGGATGAGGCGTTCCTATGCCGACATTTCTCCCAAAGCCTGAGGGACACCGCGTTGGACTGGTACTTTGGCTTGCCCGCAAGATCCGTTGGGAGCTTTGGCGAGCTGTCCCACAAGTTCTGCCAAGAGTTCCGGGCCGGGCGGACGAAAAAGAAGCCCTTAGACTATCTCAGCACGGTAGTCCAATGGGAGGGAGAGACAACGGGTAGATACCTCCGCCGCTTTCAGGAGGAGAGACGGGCGGTGGTGACATGCGGCGATGAGGTGCTTATGCTGGCCTTCAAAACGGGGTTGCGGACTCGGAGCCTCCACAAATCCCTGCTCCGGGATCCGCCGTCCGACTACAAGGCATTGGTTGCTATGGCGGAGAGGCACGCGTTGGCCGAAGAGACTCTCGGTGCAAAGGCCTTATTCCCCCCGGTGAAACCGTCCCAAGGCGAACCCCGATCACACCCTCGGCCGAGGCAAGAGGAGGGGGACCGAGGTCACGACCGGCTAACCCGACCAAGGCGGGAACCGCCCGGGCCTCGCCCCCAAGATCGCCCTGGTCCGGCGCGCGAGTTTGCTCCGGCACAAGGGCTCCCTCGAGTCGTCCCAAGACAAGAGGGCCCCCTACGGGCGCATTACACGCAACTCAATGCTCCCCTGATCGAGGTGATGGCCGCGGCTACACGAGCCGGACTGCTGCCGGAGCCGCCCCAAGAAATGAAGTCGGACCCAGCCCGGAGAGATTTTAAAAAATACTGCCGGTACCACCGAGACCATGGCCACGACACCGACGACTGCTTCCCCCTTAAAAGGGAAATCGAGCGGCTGATCCAGGTGGGCCACCTGGGGGGCTTCGTCGGAGGCCGGAGACCGGACCGGGAAGAGGGAAACCACCGAAGGGCACGGAGGGCAGACCCTCCTGCAAACGACGAGCGGGAAGAGCTTCACCCCCCGAAACCCGTCATGCGCATAAACACGATATGCGGCGGGCCATCCTCCGGACGGGCATCGTCGTCAAGCAAAAAGGCGTATGCGAGACAAGTGATGACGGCGGGTCTTGGAGGGGACCAGAGAGGGAGAAGGTTGGCCTACCCTCCCATTACCTTCAGCGACGAGGATCTAGAGGGGATCGAGCAGTCCCACGACGACGCCATCGTCATCGAGGCCCAGATTGGGACGGCCATCGTCAGCCGCCTCCTGATCGACACAGGGAGCTCCTGCGACATCCTGTTCATGTCCACAATCGAGAAGATGGGGTTAAGGCCGACGGACCTGAGGCCCTGTACCGGACCCCTCGTCGGTTTCACCGGTCACTCGACCCCCATCATGGGAGTGATCACCTTGCCGATAACCCTCGGAGAAGAGCCACAGGTCGTCACTCGAATGACGCTGTTCGTTGTGGTCTACATTACGTCGGCGTATAACGGGATCATAGGACGACCTTACATGTCAGCCATTGGAGCGCTCCCCAGCCTTCTCCACCAGATGGTCAAGTTCCAAACCCCCCGAGGGGTGGGGATCGTACGGGGAAGCCAGAAGCTGTCTAGGAGCTGCTACGTGGGGGCGACCAAGCACAAGGGACCGGAGATGAACCTGAAGATCGACTCCCCCATGCGGAGTTATGACCCCTACCAGCCAGAGTTAGCTCCAGCCGATGCCATCGCAAAGGGGAACATGATCAACCACGTGCACCCAGAGCCCCCCCGGAGAAGGACGGGCTAATAACTCCAAGGGACGTGGAGCGCCGGTCGTGGTATAGCCGGGAACTGTAAGTCATGAATGAAATATCTTGTTCCCTTTCTTATCTTCGAATTTCACCTCTTCTGCATGAAAATTTCAGTTCAAACCTCTCAAAGACTCCGGGGCAGGACCAATCCTCGCCACCCAAACCGGAGAGGGGCACGGGCCGAGCTGCGTACTCGCTCCCCCCCAAAGAAGACCTCCGGGGCAAGTTCACTGAGCTTGGCCACCCAAACCGGAGCGCCATATGCGGGGTAGGCGACGGCCCAATACCCGTCCGACTATAGAGGCTGCGGGGAGGCGACGGCCCAATACCCGCCCTCTCAAAGACTCCGGGGCATGACCAATCCTCGCCACCCAAACCGGAGAGGGGCACGGGCCGAGCTGCGTACTCGCTCCCCCCCCAAAGAAGACCTCCGGGGCAAGTTCACTGAGCTTGGCCACCCAAACCGGAGTGCCATATGCGGGGTAGGCGACGGCCCAATACCCGTCCGACTATAGAGGCTGCGGGGAGGCGACGGCCCAATACCCGCCCTCTCAAAGACTCACCCGTCCGACTATAGAGGCTGCGGGGAGGCGACGGCCCAATACCCGCCATCTCAAAGACTCTGGGGCAGGACCAATCCTCGCCACCCAAACCGGAGAGGGGCACGGGCCGAGCTGCGTACTCTCTCCCCCCCAAAGAAGACCTCCGGGGTAAGTTCACTGAGCTTGGCCACCCAAACCGGAGTGCCATATGCGGGGTAGGCGACGGCCCAATACCCGTCTGACTATAGAGGCTGCGGGGAGGCGACGGCCCAATACCCGCCCTCTCAAAGACTCCGGGGCAGGACCAATCCTCGCCACCCAAACCGGAGAGGGGCACTGGCCGAGCTGCGTACTCGCTCCCCCCCCAAAGAAGACCTCCGGGGCAAGTTCACTGAGCTTGGCCACCCAAACCGGAGCGCCATATGCGGGGTAGGCGACGGCCCAATACCCGTCCGACTATAGAGGCTGCAGGGAGGCGACGGCCCAATACCCGCCCTCTCAAAGACTCCGGGGCAGGACCAATCCTCACCACCCAAACCGGAGAGGGGCACGGGCCGAGCTGCGTACTCACTCCCCCCCAAAGAAGACCTCCGGGGCAAGTTCACTGAGCTTGGCCACCCAAACCGGAGCGCCATATGCGGGGTAGGTGACGGCCCAATACCCGTCCGACTATAGAGGCTGCGGGGAGGCGACGGCCCAATACCCGCCCTCTCAAAGACTCCGGGGCAGGACCAATCCCCGCCACCCAAACCGGAGAGGGGCACGGGCCGAGCTGCGTACTCGCTCCCCCCAAAGAAG
Organism: Scilla litardierei; assembly: GCA_030789695.1. Lineage (NCBI taxonomy): Eukaryota > Viridiplantae > Streptophyta > Magnoliopsida > Asparagales > Asparagaceae > Scilla > Scilla litardierei. Next base: position 33,938,520 of record CM061131.1, on the reverse strand, counting down.
ACCTCCGAGGCAAGTTCACTGAGCTTGGCCACCCAAACCGGAGCGCCATATGCGGGGTAGGCGACGGCCCAATACCCGTCTGACTATAGAGGCTGCGGGGAGGCGACGGCCCAATACCCGCCCTCTCAAAGACTCCGGGGCAGGACCAATCCTCGCCACCCAAACCGGAGAGGGGCACGGGCCGAGCTGCGTACTCGCTCCCCCCCCAAAGAAGACCTCCGGGGCAAGTTCACTGAGCTTGGCCACCCAAACCGGAGCGCCATATGCGGGGTAGGCGACGGCCCAATACCCGTCCGACTATAGAGGCTGCGGGGAGGCGACGGCCCAATACCCGCCCTCTCAAAGACTCGGGGCAGGGCCAATCCTCGCCACCCAAATCGGAGAGGGGCACAAGCCGAGCTGCGTACTCGCTCCCCCCCCAAGAAGACCTCCGGGGCAAGTTCACCGAGCCTGGCCACCCAAACCGGAGCTCCATGTGCGGGGTACTCGACGGACCAATACCTGCCCTCCCCAGAAAGGGCCTGTCACCCCTCTCCTCAAACCTCGGGAAACGAATCAGGGTCCGCAAATCAAGGCAACCCCAACGCGCAGCCATCCCTGAGGAGTAACGCCTGACCCCCATAAAGCCGACGCCCGAAATGACTTGTCCAACCCAAAAGGACACTCGGGACGAACGCCACTGACAAATGGCACGCCTGCCAAAAAACGGGGTCTGAGGAGTCACATCACACGTCACCCATCGGGAACGCTCCCCAAAGAACAAAATTCCAAGACGGCCCCGACTCTCCATGAAGAGGAAATGAGGGCAGAAATACACCATTATAAATTCCCCCCCCAGCTTTCTTGAGGGGGGGGAGGAAGGCGCGAAAAAGGATGTAGAGGTAGACTAATCATTTTGCCACCCTCTTCCCCTAAAAATGCGCGGAAAATACGAGCTTCGCCGACCGCCAAAGTAAACGATCCCCCAACAGGATATTCCTCTTACACTACGGTCGCCCAGCCTGCTGCTCCCCTCCTTCCTTTAGACAACTTACGGCATGAGGACTGGAGCTCCAATGGCATACTGATCAAATAGAGAACGCATAGGGAATGGGGAATCCCCACTACTCACCGTATTTCACAATTGTGGTTCGCCGGTATCGAAATCGCTAGGATGAGAATTCGGATGAACTAGTTGCAACTAAATGTGGAACCAGGCTCACGCTCTCACCTAGCTATCCGTAGTAATTCGATCCCAATCTAATCCCTAATAACAATCCTGGCTCAATTCCTACCAATTCAACACAAATACGAAATTGGGCTTGTAGGGTTCATCCCCACGCCCCAAGACGTGGAGACTACTCACTAATCATAGCAATAGCACAATAATTGGCAAAGAAATAGACAATGGAATTCATCACAACAATGATATAAACAATAAAAATAGAGTTTTTGTGGAAGAGAAGTGCAAACCAATGTAGATCTTCAATCAACCCAACAAAAATCCAAGTTTTTCTCTTCACCAATCACAATTAATAAAGCTAAAAAGTAGACTCAAAAAGCTGCAAAAAATCTGAGAGGTGGCTCTCCAAACTAGGGTAAAAACAGAGCTTAAATAGCCCCAAAAATCGTCCAAAAATCCTGACCAAAACGCCCCTGCACAGCCTGTTTTCCGCAGATTTCGCTACAGGCTGCGCATCGCACTCGGCCGAGTGACAAAAGTCGCTCGGCCGAGTGAAAACCCTGTCAATTTTCCAGTAAGATTCTTCTCCTCGCTCTGTTCAAGATTTGTGGAGAAAGAAATAAAGATAACACTCGGCTCACTCTATAAGACATGCACGACAACTTCAGCAGGGTAATCTAATCTACTCAGTTTCGATCACAAAAAAGCTAACTAATCCAGATATATCTTAGCTAATCATCATTCAATCATCCGGAAGTGAAGTGTACAATTCATGCATATAGAAGTGATAAAGGAAAAGAAGTCAGTACTCCAGATATAGGCATTCAATGCGTGAATCTTGGTGTGTTTTCTGTGATAGCATACATATGAATATTCAGGCTCAGCTAATAATAAAATTTCATCCATTTTCATGAGGAAAAAGTGTGGGCTCCTATTTCTAAATGCAAGCGAGTCATAGCATATGATATCAGAAATGAAATCTAAGACACGACAAATATAGCATGCATATAGAATAAGCTAACTCCACGTAGACATCATCACAGAAAATTCATCTCTAGCATGAGATGAAAAAGAAAGAAGTAAAGATAAAAGGAAAATAGAACTATGCAATGCGGCACACAGGAAAGTAAGGAAAACGTGATGCATGGCAAAACAAAAGGAAAATAACGAAAAATGAGTGCAAAAGTGAAAAGCGGTGTGAAAAACTGAAAATAAAGGTGGCAAATCGAAAAAGAACGTGAGAGCTCACTCTCCCAAGCTAAACGGCACAGTGTCCTCAATGTGCAAAGTGTGGCACACAGAGAGACAATTAACGTGAGGGGCAAGTGAGGGTGCATGCATGAGGGGAAGGAAGGAAAAAAAATAATAAAAGGAAAAATAAAGAAGTGAAAATATGATGCGGGTATGATGCATGCACAAACAGGAGTGATATGAAAATAAATACGGCACCAAAAACGCTCCCTCTCTCCCAAAAAGATATATATAGATGTGATCAAAATGAGAATCTCTAGTAGATATGAGTTTTTTTTATGTTACCCGGACCCTACCCGGTAAGGGACCGGTTCCTAAAATTTGGAACCGGACCCTACCCAGTTGGACCCTATACCCGGAACCTACCCGGACCCTATGGTTCCGGGTAGGTTCCGGGTACCCTGTAAAAAAAACCTCTAATTTGTGATGCATTAAATGTACAGGAAGTCTGGAACAAGTTGCTAAGTCGGTATTGTCTAATATGCCAACATTACGATGCAATCTCAGAAAATCCCACGGCATATTAATGAGCATTGGATCACTTGGAACTTAATTTTATATGGGTTATGGCCCGGAGGAAGGAAAATCCTGCCAGATGCAACTTCCTGCAACCCTGATATCAAGATATAAAGCAACATAAGAAATCAAAATGCTCTTACACAATCACTCTACCGAAGACATGTATGCTCCCTATTCTTAAGCGCAAGGTTGCTGAATCCTCGCACAAACTCATTTCTGCACAAAATCTCTTGTACTATAACAATTGTGTTGCACCTATAATGGGGGCTTGTGATGCCAACAATTCGATGCATAAGGATACATTTTGTGCAGTGACTGCAAAAGCACTCTTTTAGGCTATTCTTTGCGACGAAGCTCTGTATATCTCCTCTACATGGGCTGAGGGCACATAGATCACATCCGTCAACGAGCTGTGGGTTCGACCATAGAAAATATACACAATGACCCCGATAACGAGCCATACTGAAACACGCATCCAAGTACTTGCACTGTCGATTTAATCATACCAATGTCAGCCAAAGAATACGACTATGCATCTTGCATTTACGTCAACTTCAAACAATATGAAAATCAAAACCAGATTATGACACTCAAACTAGTCAGCTTCTCTGTCAGTGCATATTCAAGTTGTCTTACCTAATGGGTTTCTAGCTCTAAGAATATCTGATTATAAAAGAATTGGGTGATTGTAACAACAACAAGATAATTAGATCACGGTGAAAAAAACTCAAAAAAGAAATTTACCCTAGATTTATCAGCAAGTATGAATCACGGGTAGACCTGACATAGTTTGAAATTTCAGCTAGTGCATTTCTCCAATTTCAGCTAAGAAAGTATCACTAATAAGAAATCTTAAAGTCAAAACAGACAAAAACATAACAAAATTATATAGGCACATGAATTGCGTGCGTCAACTTGCATACTAATCCGCCATAATATCTGTTGTGACGCCGCTAAGCTCTACAAAAATAAAATGTAAATATAGTGAGATTCCATAAAATCACAATAAGTAGCATGCCAACATTAGATTCCAGCAAATTAAAACACAAATAAATAAAGACTTACCTTCCTCATACTTTTCTGCATCTTTCATATATTGCTCAATAGTGATTGGATTTGAAGATGAGCGCAACCAATCTTGAGCACAAATCAAAGCTTCTACAAATTTAGGAGTTAGTGAGCTGCGAAATTGATCAAGTACCCGACCAGATGTGCTGAAAGTTGACTCCGAGGCTACTGTGGATACCGGGATGGCTAGGATGTCCTTTGCCATTAAACTGAGAACCTTATAAGTCAAACTCGCATCATTCCACCACTTTAATAAATCAAAAGTTTCATTATCAGGTTCGCGATGACTGCTAAGATACCTCTCCAATTCAGACTTAGAATCACCATCCATGTCATCCTTGTCATCATTGTACCAATCTTTAACAAGTGTAGTCGGATCCACAAAAGCAAATATGCCATCAATATCCTGAACAGATGCTTGAGTGTTGGACTCATCCAACGCACTAGAAGACTGATTAACCATTGAAGAATGAGCTGTCTCATAGAATGCAAAAAGACGTTCCAAGACAATCATTACATTACGAACCATCTCTTCTTCATTATTAGAATCAACATGAATCCTTCGACAACAATACTTCAAAAATCTCAACTTATATCGAGGATCTAATACTACAGCTATCAACACCATCATGTTTGTTCTTTCTACACTCCCATAATACTTGTCAAATTTCCCTCTCATTTTCCGAGCCATTTCCCGAAGATGTGAATTAGAATGACTTTCACACTCAGTCAATGTGGAAAACATGCTAATAACTTCATGAAAGTAATGGTTAGATGTCACGTAAAGACTCCCTGACATCCTTACAGTAGCCTCATAGAATTTTTTCAAAAACAAAGACAACATGGATGCATTATCCCAATCCTGACTAGTCGGGACTCCACAATCAAGCTCATTGACAAAAGCAACATCATCATCCTCAAGCCTTACAAAGGCTTGTCTAAACTTAAGAGAAGTTTCTAACATAAGATATGTAGAATTCCACCTCGTACTGATATCAAGACAAACAGAGCCCTTATGGGTTATGCCCTCTTCAATTATACAACGTTGAAATTGTTGAGCTCTAGTTGGAGAACTCCTAACATATTTAACTGCAGCTCGAATTCGACTAATAGATTCACGGACCTCATTCAACCCATCTTTTACAATCAAATTGAGAATATGAGCTGCACACCTCATATGAAAAAACTCACCACCCAAAACAAGAACACTTCTCAGCTTGTCCTTCAAATAAGCCACCGCCACATCATTAGAGCTCGCATTATCAACTGTAATTGACGATATATGATCTCTAATGCCCCATTCAATTATGCATTTTTCCACCATCTTACCAATATCCTTACCTTTATGGCTAGGCATAACAACAAAATTTAGCAATCTCTTATGCAAGTTCCAATTTTCATCAATAAAATGAGCCGTAAGACATAAGTAGCTCAAATTTTGAATAGATGTCCAAATATCCGTAGTGAGAGCAATCCTAGATTTTAGAGATGACAACTTATCTCTTAGGCTAGTTCTCTCACAAATATAGAGTTTCATGCAATCCCTAGCAACTGTGTATCTTGAAACATGCTTAAATAAAGGCTGACATGCAGACACAAAACTTCGGAAACCTTCATGTTCAACAACTGAAAATGGTTGCTCATCAACAATAACCATCCTAGCCAACATATGCCTACAATAATCTTCATTAAATTTCCAAGTGGTGAGCATATGCTCATTATCCCTATTGACTCCAGATTTAGAAAATGATTCAAGCAATTTTTGTTTCTTGTCAAGATTTTGAGGATACCTTTTACAACTTTTCAGATGCTTCCACATGGATGACGTACCATTACTAACATTATAAGCCAAACTTTCTTTGCAATAACTGCAAATAGAAACATCATTACCAGTTTTATCATCTTTTGCTTTAGTAAAATGCTCCCAAGCCTCAGATTTTGACTTCTTGGAGCGTTGTTTGGTTGATGATTGTGCACAATCTGTGGATGCCGTGCTACCCTCAGCCATCTACAAATAAAACATCAAATTAGGATGATATACTATGATCAGTTTCCTCCAGCAATTGGGACTTACCTTCCTTCACACACGCAGCTAAAATTGCCCAGGGAATCTATTCATCTGTTTTGATGCTGAAATCCAAGTGCCTTGACTTGCCTTGACTTCATATCCATGAGGAACATACGATACCACAATAGTTGGGAAGACCTGGATTATTCCTGGTACAAAATAGTGGTGACTCCTCAAAGATCAAAGCTTGCAGGTCATCTTGCCATCATCAGCAACAAGGATCTTTTAGCTGCAAGTAGACCAATCTGAGACAGATTAACAGAAATACAAGTTGCTATATGAAACCTGGGGACTCTATGAGGCACAAAAGGTGGAACACAATGCATGAATTAGGCAGAAACGTGAACGAGAGCAAAGAGTCCAAACTAAATGAACATATACTTAATTTGGATTTGGACAGAAGTAGTGAAATACTAATCACACAAGATTGGTGTATCAGTACCAACTGCTATTTACCTATCTAACAGAACTAGTGATTCAGGAAAAGAATAATAAATTTATTTGGTTATAACCAGAAACTTTTGCATTACATTTTAACTAGTAAGATGCATTACATTTTAAGTAGTACCTGCAATCTGATAACCCTAATTGGCAAAAAACAAACAGGGCCCAAGTTTTCTCCTCTCAGATTACAGCCCTGGCAAAAAAAACTGTGTATCTTCAAAGAATGAACTTTTTCATCAACATGCAATTGGGGATATTAGTCTTGCAGCAAAAATTCTGAACTTTCGGAGGGAAACGAGTGTAACGTTAGGGATTACAAAATCCATATTATAAAATCTGGAATTGGAGAAGTTTCCTTGGGTTAGCGTTCACATGCAAGCAAAAAAAAATCAAAAACCTTAAACGATTCAAGACAACGTTTAAGAAAAGAGAGTACAAACTATAAACTATAAACTTTGATGCAGCCGAAGAGAGAGAGAGAGAGAATGAGTACAGAGAGAGAGAGAGAAATTTTACCGTTTGCACTTTCACTTTGCACTCTGAACTTGAAGATCGAACGAAAGTTTGTTGCTGGAAAAATTGCAGAGAAAGAGAGAAGTCTCTGAACTCTCTACAACAAATTAAAAAATAAAAACGAAGGGTCCCTTTGGCTTTGGCCCTTTGGGTGATGTGCTGCTGCCAGTGCCAGCTTAGGTTTTGCCTTGCATTAAATGCATTTGTTTATTTTTTATTAAACTCAAATGAAAAGGACTAAGGAGTAGCATTGGCCGGTCCTTTGGTGATAGGCTTTAATTTTTAACCAATCAGTTTCAGGGCGATGCGATTGCGTGCGCTATTCAATTTGTGCAGTTTTTTTTACTTTTTTGATACGGACCCGCAGTCCGCAGTCCACACACACCCCAATCCAGGTGCTACACTGCTAACCGTGCTATGCTATTGAGTATTGCTAATTGTGCGATGTCACCGGGTCCGGATATCGGTTCCGGATCCGGGTACCCGTTCTTCATAGATGGGATCCGGAACCGGACCCGATTTGAACCGGTTCCTAATTTTTCTACCCAGAACCTACCCGGAACTAATGGGTATCTACCCAGAACCTACCCATTCGGGTAGGTTCCGATCGGGTATCTGGGTACCCTGTACCCGTGCACACCCCTAATCAAGAGTGCCTAAGAAGGCGGTGCCGCGCCGTCTCCGTCCTGAGGCGGAGGGGGTGGTGGTGGTGGTGTAGGCTGCTGAGCTGGGGTGGGCGTGGGAGTGGAAGCAGGTCGAGCGTGTGTGGGAGTGTGTGTGGGAACCTGCTGGGTGGGTGGGGGTACGCGCGGGAGACGCTCTAAGATCTGTGTCAGGCAGTAGTGGATCTGAGGGATCAGGTCAAAGCGTCCAGCCATCGTAGAGACGGTGGAGGACAGGGTCCGAAGGTCTCCTCTAAGACCACTCAACGCCACCTCAAGAGCACGTATGCTCTGCAGTACAGTGTCGGGCGGGGGTGGTGCAGAGGGACGCACCGGTCTAGGCTGCGCAGGGCGAGGCTGGCGTACGCGTGTGGAGTATGTAACGGGCTCAGCAGGGAATGGGACAAAAGGTGCCGTGCCAGGAAATGTGGGCCGGGCCTCAGTGTGAGGCCGGGGCGGGCGGTGAGAAGTGGAGGCAGCGGCAGCGAAAGAAGAGTACAAAAGCGGCTGCGAGGCGGCTAGTGAGGTCGGTGGCACAGAAGTGTGGACAGACGCCACGACGCTCTCGGAGAAGACGGCGGTAGTGGAGACAGAGGAATCTCCCGCTGGGGAAGAAGTGTGTGGTCCAAAAGGTGTAGCCCCAGCGGAGATCATGCTAACCATGGTCTCCACGACCGAAACGAACGAGGGCTCTCCGTACGCGACTACGGTCGGCGGGCGCTCGGGGAAGGCAGAAGAAAGAGGCTCGACAGACAAGGGGCCAGTGGTGGAAGTGGGAGTGGTGGTGACAGCCTCGGAAGCGGTGACAGTGGTGGAAGTGGGCTCAGCAAGGGTACTCGCGACACTGGTAGAGGTGAGGACAGAAGTGTCAGGAGCAGCAGAAACGACAGGTGTGGGCTGAGGGGCCACAGGGGCGGCAGCGGGCTCGGCAGGGCGTGCAGCAGGGTCTGCGGGAGCAGCCTGGGCAGCGTGGGCGGCGGGGCCCTGCTCGGCCTCCTCGGCCTCGAGCATGTAGGCGGCGGGGATGAGGACATCCATATCTGGGAGCCAGTCAACGTGGGCCGGTGCAATCTGGGTCCGAGCAGGGCTCGGGAGAATCATGTAATCGGCCCCATAGGGGCCGTGCAACCAGACCCAGTGACGCTCACCGTGCGGACGCAGCATCTTCATCCGGGCCATAACGTCTATCGACAAGGAAGTGGGGCCCGGAACGCGTCGCAGGTCGTCGGGGAAATCCTCGCCGGTCATAAGAGCCAGCAGGGTAATCAGGCCGCCGCAGCATATCGGTGAGCGAGCGCCCACCGATACAATGATGCGGTCTAAGTACCATGCCGCGATATCGATCACGACGGCGGGGACAAGCTCATCTCCATCCCTAGACAGAGCTCTGGGACGTGTCATCGCATAGAGCATGTAAAGCTCTGGCGTAGACATCGTGCCCGGCTCATATCTGGCCAAAAAGGTAGTCGCCATGAGGCGCTGGGCAATGCGTAGGCAGGGATGTACGATGGCCGAGGCCTTGGCCCTACTAGGGTCAAAGGCGGCGTGGAGACCCGTGATACGTGCCCAGAAGGCACCGGCGTCGAAAGAGGGTGGAGGGATATGTGTGGGGCCATAACCGCGATTGGCTCCGGGGACTGCGGGCCAAGAGAAAAATGCTCTCATCATATCGAGAGTGACCTGGCACTCTCGATCCATGAACCGGAATGAGCATCCCTCATCGGTCCGGGCGATCGAACTCAAAACCTCAAGTGTCGGACGGGTAAAAGTATCCGCCGACACCTGGAAAAAATCTCGCCAGCCCACGTTGTCGTACAATGTGAGCATCCCCTCAAGTACCCCCAGGCGTCCTAGGTCAGCGAGGTGTGCGAATCTGGAGGGTACGATCGAGCGCTGGGAGATACGCTCGAAGACGGCGCGGTGTGCGTCGTCTCGGAATGTAATCCCGAGAGGCCCGACCAGTGGAGCCGGTGGTGGTGGCTGTGGATCGGCGGGGAGAGGCTGTGCGGGCTGTGGGTGCGCTGCAGGCTGTGCGGGGTGTGCGGAGCCTGCAGGCTGTGCGGGGTGTGCGGGGTGTGTGGGGGACGGTGGAGGAGAGTCCTCCAACTCGTGGGAGGGGCCGGCATCATCCGACCGCTTCCGCTTGGCGGAAGCTCTCTTCGACCGCGGCCGTGTCCGGGGCGGCATATCTGCCCCGAGTGCGCGCCGAAAAAGTGAAAAGTGCGGCGTGTGCACAAAGAGTGGAAAGAGTTTACCCAAACACGCCGCGAGTGCTAAGTAGTGGAAGCGTGCGAAGTCCGCGCCTCCACGAAGTCCTGAGCAACCCGTAGAAGCTCCCCTGAGCTCCCCTAAGCTCCAAAAAACAACCTGCGCATGGAAAAGCGATATCAGCGAGTAATAATCAAAATGTATGGAGCAATAGGGGTATAACAGATAGATATGTGACTTGATTCGGGTTAGGGGTTCGATTGACACACGGATCCTCAAAAACTACGCAAAAAGAGAAGAAAATGGTGAAAATAAGCGAACCGGAGGTGATCGGAGACGGGGGTTGCCGGCGGCGACTCGGGCGGGGTGCGGCGACGGTCGGCCGGCGGTGGCAGGCCGAGCGGCGGCGTGCGCGGGCGAGTGGATGTTGGGCGAGGCGCGATCGGGCGAGGGGAAGCTGAGGGGGCGCGGGCGAAAGGGTTTTTTTTTTCGTTTTCGAAAACTGCGCCTCCCCCTTTGGCTTTATATTAAAAAGTTACGACTCGGCCGAGTGACGTGATCACTCGGCCGAGCGAGGCAAATAAAAATTTCTCCCCGATATCGCTTCGGCCGAGTGGCCTTGCCAGGCTCGGCCGAGTGGAGTAAATCCATTCGGCCGAGTGACTCAAGCTACTCGGCATGACTCGCCCAAGGAGGGTATCTGTTTCACTCGGCCGAGTGAATATATATACTCGGCCGAGTAGCAGTTATAATGAAATGAGGAAAATAGACAGAGAGTTGGGTACAACAGACTTCCCTTGTTCGTGAGCGGCTCGGCCGGACGAACTTCTGTACTCGGCCGAGTGACTAGTATACTCGGCCGAGTGAGCCTTGCATTCTGCTGTTTGTCTTCGTTTAGACTCTAAACTCCGTCTTTCTTCCTCCAGTCGATTTCATGCTCCTCCTAAGCGTCGAACGCCTTCTTAGGGCGCTCCTCATCGTCTCGTTCAACCTCCTCATGATGATCTACCTATCTCCTCTCCTGTCAAGAAAAATAGGACCCGTTATCACAAAATTTTTGATCGAATGACTCAAAACACTAAAAATTTCTAAAACGAAAATAAAGAAAAAGCGAAAATAAAGCAAAAACCGTCGGGTTGCCTCCCGACAAGCGCTCGTTTTAGGTCGTGAGCTCGACCCCCTATAATTTTCAATCAATGCGGGATGTTTGGTGCATATGAGATGCACCCGTCAAACTTTCCGGGGAGCGCGCTTGGATTCGGACGTGGCGGCGAAGCGTTCTCCCGCGGTGGTCTCCTATCTCGAATAGTGTTGGGGGGAGGCTCCCCCAAGCTAGCATGTGCCCCGGTCAACGGCTTAGCCGGCGATGCCGATTTCCGTACCGGCGGAGCTTTCTTTGGAGACTTTGATTTCGAGAGCTTGCAGAGCTCTCGAATCCTTGCGACATCAGCGTCGCCTTCATATTCATCAGCGGAGAAGTCGGGGGAATCATCATTATTGTCCTCATGGCCTAAATCCGGGCCTTCATCCAATTCTTCATCAAAAAGGGCACCAATTGAGTGAGGAATCGCCTCCTCTATCACCTCATCAAGGAGGTCCATATAATCGAGCTCCTCATGGTAAGGCATGTGCTTCATTGCCTTGGGAATGTGGAGCTCCACCTCGATGTTTCCGACGTTTAAGGTTAAGGTACCTTCGCGCACGTCGACGATGACTCCGGCGGTGGCGAGGAATGGGCGCCCAAGTATCAATGAGGTGTCTCCCTCCTCCTTAATGTCCATGATGACGAAGTCACATGGCAAGCATATTCCACCCGGGACTTGAAGTGGGATGTCTTCGGCAATCCCCACCGGCCTTGTTATCCGTCCATCGGCTAATTGAATGCGCATGTCGGTGGGTTTCAACTTTGTCCCGGTGTTAAGCTTTAAGAACATGGAGAGGGGCATGAGACTCACACTAGCCCCAAGATCGACCAACGCCTTTTGAAGAGGCACGCCGCCCAACGTGCAAGGAATCCGAAAACTCCCCGGATCTTTAAATTTTGCCGGCTCCTTTTCTCTCTTGGTGAACCAAGAGCCCTCCTCGGCTAGCATGATCTTTTCCTTCCTCTTTCTCCCCGAAATCAAGTCCTTCAAGAATTTGGCATATGTGGGGATCTCGATGATGGCGTCAAGGAAGGGAATATTTAGGCTAACTCCTCTTAGATACTCGAGGAATTTCGCTAGCCTTTTCTCCATTTTCGCTTTCGCTAGTCTTTGGGGGAATGGGACCGGTGGCATGAAGCGCCTCTCCTCAATTAATAGCTTCTCCCTAGATTTCTCCTTGTCTTGTGGCTCCTTCTCCTCTTCAATCTCGATTATCGGCTCAACCGGCTCCAAACTTTCCTCCACGGCCTCCTCAATAGGAATCATGGCGGGGGTGGTGTCCTTCCCGCCTCTAGTAGTGACGGCAACTACGGCGTTGATGTGGCCCGTGTTGCCCCGTGGGTTTTGCTCCGGTTGCGCCGGCAATCTTTGAGTGTTCCGGTTGAGCAACGCTAATTGCTCCGATATTTGAGCCACTACGGTATTGAGAGATTCTTGCCCCGCCTTCAAAGTAGCATTCACCTTATTCTGCTCGACCATGAACGCTTCCACTCTAGTTTCGAAATCGGATCGTTGTGGAGCTTGTGGAGGGTTTTGGTTTTGATTCCTCCACCCTTGATTGTATCCGGGAGGCCTATAAGGTGGGACTTGTTGCTTTGGTTGGAAGTTTTGTTGTGTAGGTCCCCTCGGCGGATAGTATTGTTGTTGGGGTGGTGGTGGTCGAGCTTGATTAGGCGGTTGTTGTGGCGGGTTCAAAGCTCCTTCATTGTTGGCGTAGGAGAATCCCGGGTGATTTCTTGCGGCCGGATTGGACCAATAACCTTAGTTCCCCGCAACATATTACACTTGCTCCAAGGATCCTTCTCCTTGCTCTCCTCCCGAATACATGGCTTGAGGTTGGTCTTGCCAATCACTCATTTGGCTTGCCGGCGCGGAGGTGGAAGGGCTTCCTTGGGGCTCCGTGATGAATTTCTCCAATCTCTCCACCACCTTGTGGAGAGAATCAAATTTGCTCGTAAGCTCCGCTACGGCCTTTGCCTCGTAGATGCTAGTCGGCTTTAAGGAGGACGTAGAGTGTCCTCGCTCATCGCCCCATTGTTGGTTATTAGAGGCCATCTCCTCAATTAGGGCCGTAGCTTCCTCGGGAGTCTTTGACAAGATTGCAACATTCGCCGCGGCATCAATAATTTGTTTGGTCCCCGGTTGGAGACCGTTGTAGAAGCTATGCACTAACTCCCAATCTTCTATACTGTGGTGCGGGCACTGGTGCTGCAAATCCTTAAATCGCTCCCAAGCTTCATAGAGCGTCTCGTGTGGTCCTTGCTTGAAGGACATGAGAGCGCTCCGGATCTTCACCGTCTTGGATGGTGGATAGAATTTATCAATGAATGCATCCGCCAACCCGTCCCAAGAGGTGAAAACTCCGTCAGCTTGCGTCCTCAGCCAATAGAGTGCTTTGTCCTTTAGCGTGAAGGGGAAGAGGCGCAGTCTGATGGCATCAATCGGGACCCCCGGCATTTGGAAAGTGGCGCACTTCGACAAGAATGATTGGATGTGGTAGTGGGGGTTCTCGTGAGCGTTCCCATGAAATGGGTCTTGTTGCATCAAAACCACCAATCCCGTCTTTAGCTCGAAGTTCTTGTCGGCCGCCAACTCCGGCACGGCGATGGATGACGTAGTAGAAGAGGTTTTAGGCCGAAGCCTATCGCGAATAGAAATTATTCTCGCCATTCTCTCCGCCAATTCTTCGGGAGTTTCCCGGTTGGTCATAAACCCCCCTTCCGGATATTGTCTCCTTTCCGCTCTGAGTCTCTGCGCGGTACGTTCGATCTCGGGATCGAATAATAGGGCTTCGGGGTCCGCCGTAGATCTCGTGTACATGCACAGTGAAAACAGAGTTTCAAAGAGATGATTAGTACCGTAGAAGGGTTAGGTAAAAATAGCAAAGGAAATAATAATGGTAAAAGAAATAAAATAAAAAGAAAATAAAAGAAAGAAATAGCTAGGTGAAAAAGAATCAAACGCAATCGCCTCCCCGACAACGGCGCCAAAAACTTGATCGCGCCCCGGCGTACACGTCCCGAGGCGACGGTTGTAGTTTTACCGCAAGCGCACGGTATAGCGGCGAGCGGGTATCGAACACAGGGAGGACGAATGACCGTGCTTGCTCCTAATCAACCTGGCTATTCAGAGGGATAATTGCCTTTGGCGATCCTGTCACAATCGTCAGACAAAAGTGCAAAATATCAAATCAAATAGAGAACGCATAGGGAATGGGGAATCCCCACTACTCACCGTATTTCACAATTGTGGTTCGCCGGTATCGAAATCGCTAGGATGAGAATTCGGATGAACTAGTTGCAACTAAATGTGGAACCAGGCTCACGCTCTCGCGCTGTTGCCGGTCTATAGCTATCCTGGGTTTGGGTCCAATCTCTTGCAAACCCTAGCCTAGGGAAGCTAGCATTAGGATCAACATCATCGTCCAATTGCGCACCGAGCCCAATCTCTTGCAAACTCGATCCACAATCTAGATTAGGATAGTTCCTACCCGTCCAATCTCTTGCAAACGGGTATCGGCACGGAATTGCAACCGGAGATCCTAGCATCGGTCCAATTTCTTGCAAACCGATACTTCGAAAATCCGACTCCAACCCAATTCGGATTTCTAGGGCTTCCTATCGAATTGGGATCCAATCTCTTGCAAATCCCTATTGACGTGAATACCTAGCTATCCGTAGTAATTCGATCCCAATCTAATCCCTAATAACAATCCTGGCTCAATTCCTACCAATTCAACACAAATACGAAATTGGGCTTGTAGGGTTCATCCCCACGCCCCAAGACGTGGAGACTACTCACTAATCATAGCAATAGCACAATAATTGGCAAAGAAATAGACAATGGAATTCATCACAATAATGATATAAACAATAAAAATAGAGTTTTTGTGGAAGAGAAGTGCAAACCAATGTAGATCTTCAATCAACCCAACAAAAATCCAAGTTTTTCTCTTCACCAATCACAATTAATAAAGCTAAAAAGTAGACTCAAAAAGCTGCAAAAAATCTGAGAGGTGGCTCTCCAAACTAGGGTAAAAACAGAGCTTAAATAGCCCCAAAAATCGTCCAAAAATCCTGACCAAAACGCCCCTGCACAGCCTGTTTTCCGCAGATTTCGCTACAGGCTGCGCATCGCACTCGGCCGAGTGACAAAAGTCGCTCGGCCGAGTGAAAACCCTGTCAATTTTCCAGTAAGTCGGGGACTTCAGGGGTCTTCAGTTCGGGGGTGGCTCGGCCGAGTGAGTTGTCGTCACTCGGCCGATGGCTTCACTTCACTCGGGCGGACGGGATTTGCCACTCGGCCGAGTGGGTCTTCTGAAGCTCAGATGGCCGAAAAACAGTAACTTCGGTCTTTTTGAGGGCCTTCGTCTGGGCGCCACTCGGGCGGACGTGGTATCGTCACTCGGCCGATGTGGTCTCCGTCGCTCGGCCGAGTACACATGGAAGTCGTGTCTGAACGGGTCGGCCGAGCAGTGCCTCGCTGGTCGGCCGAGTGGCTCCTCCACTCGGCCGAGTGGGACACAAAAAATGCCCAAACTGGTCGTTTTGGCCTCCTCGTCGCTCCGGCGACGTCCATTCTTCTTCCGCTCCTCTCCAACAGCAAAATACCCCTCGGGGAGGTCGTCGGTGGCCGTCTATCGTGAGCGCATCTCATGATCACTCCAAATCGCGCCAAATCACCTGAAATGCGACAAAAACAACAAAGCGTGAAAAGCATCGCAATATCGTCGATATATCGTGAAAAACATGATTTGGGCGATCTAAATGGCATGCAAACATGCGGAAAAAAGGGTGTAAAATAAGGAGTGATCACATACCATGTCTCTCCACGGACGCCTCGCGGACGCAGGCGCGGCTGGCAGACAACCCGATGGATGGGACAGGCCTGCCAAATCACCCCACCGGACACCTCGGCAGCCGCCCGAGTCGCCCCAACCGAGGAGGACTGGTCCCCGAGCACCGGCGTGCTCCAACGGGCTACTCCGCTTACACCGGAAGCACCCCTCCTTCCACTCATCGACTCCCCCTAGACCGTTTACGCCAGGAGGACGCACAGATGGGCTGCGGACCGTGCCCCTTCGCGCCTATCACACGGAGACTCCAGTCGATGGGAGCAACAAGGCCCCGCGGGATAGAACATCCACCAAGGACTCCCTCTCCCCCCAATTCTAGGAACGAGGGCCAAAGCCACTGCCTGGCTCCGACGCGACCATCCACCCCTACGCCGAGGGGGAACCCCCTGAATCAACTCCACGCCCCTTGTCAGGGGCACGGCGCTAGAGAGAGGCGAATCAAATACGATGAGAACATCAACCTACCTAGAGCGATTCAACGTTACGCCTACGGGCCGATCCTGTTTTAGTAAACTATCAATAATAGCTGATGAAAAGACTACTCCCGGTTGACCACTAGTTATAGCTCGGGCACACCTAGACACGAGCAACCCACGAAAAGGGAGGCTAACCAGCTGTAAAATCTCTCGGGCGCGCTACGTGAAATAAAGGGAGGCTAACCCGCTGTAAAATCTCTCGGGCGCGCTACGTGAAATAAAGGGAGCTAACACGATTCCCCCAACACCAGGATCGAAACAGCCGCACCAAGGCGTGACTCTAAAAAGGGAATTTATGCACACACACACAGGCAGAGAATCCCAGAAAAATGTGGATATCAACCCCGCGGATCTTCACTTTCTTTCGTTTTTATAAAAAAGAGAAGGGGGGAGCCTATACAAAACTACTTGGCGCTTCCGCCAGTCACGACGCCCTCTCCCTCAGTGGAATCTCCCACCGCCCCGCCGGCCTCTGGCTCGTCGCCCGCCCCTCCGTCTCCATCCCCCTCCTCGTCGCTGCATGCGGCGAGCCCGTCAAGGTCGAGCTCTTCCGACGGGACCAGGACCGCCACCTTCTCCTTCATCCGAGCCAAGCAGGCTTCCCATCCCTCCGCGCGGCCCTTCTCCATGCCCTGGGACATCGAATTTGCGAGGACGGGAATGACGGTTTTCTCCTGATACGTCCGAAATTCCTTGACCCTACGAGCCAACTCCTCCTCGGCGGCCTTGGCACGCCCCGCTAGATCCTCCGCACGAGCCTCCTCCCTCCTAAGGGCCTCCTCCAGCTCCTTCGCTCTCTCTCCGGCCTCGGCCGCCCGCTGCTCATGATCGGACACGACCATCTTCAGGCGCTCTACCTCTGCCTCATATCGGCCGCCCCGCTCCCTCTCCTTCGCCAGGTCCTCGCCAGCGCTCTTACGAAAGGCAGCGAGCTCGGCGACCATTCTAGCCACGGCGCCCTCGGCCTTATGTATGGCTGGCACGTGCCTCATCATCCCGAGCATCAAGTTGATGATCTGCGTAAAGAAACGCCGAAAAGTAAACCCATTTAGGGCGTTCAATAAAACCCGCTGAAAAACGTCGCCCATCTTACAGAACATACCTGGACGCCGTGCATCACCGCGGTCCCGCATAGACCCTTAGGCTCCACCGCTTCCAGCGCCACCCTATCGCGGGGTAGGAAAATGTTCTCCGCCAGCCTCGCCGCCACACCTCCGTCCTCAAACACGGACTCATCACTCGCTACTTTGTACGGCGCCCGATGAAGCGCCCCGTCGGGATAGCCCTCGACATCGGTCCTCTTGGCCTTAAACTTAACCAATGAGGCCTCACAGCGGGGATCGGCGGCCCTCTCGAGACCGAACATGGGATAACCATAAGGCCAAGGGTCCCATCCTCCGGACCCAGTCGGGCCACTCGACGCTTCGGCCCTCCCCGACTGACCGCTAGCTTCCGCCCCCTCCCCCCTGCAGGTGCCAGGGGGCTAGACGGCCTCGTTCGGGGCATTTCCACCCCTCCCCCTATCGACCCTTCATCCTCGCCCTCCAAGTCGATGATGGGATTCGCCATCCCCTCCCCGGCTCCACCGTCCGGCGGACCGGTTTCCCCCGGCGCGTCAGGCTCGGACGACTTTGTCAGCCTCTTCCTCCTCTTCGTGGACGCTGGCACCCCAGTCGAGCTCCCCGCCCCTCCTTCCGCTCGCGACCTCTTGGGGACAACTCTTGTCGACGATCGCCCCGCCTGCTCCGAGGCCCGCCGCATCATTTCCTCGAGGGACAGACTCATGGTGCCACCTGCCAAAGAGAGAAAGTTCAGCGTAAGCACATCAGGCGCATGAACACCAAAATCTTTCGTACCTTCGGGCCAGATGTACGCCGTTATCATCTCAGCCCGAGCGAGCATCCGATAATCTCGGCCCTCCGCTGGTATGGCCATTAAAATCTGGGCCACCACTTTCTCCTCATCCCCCATTTCCCACGAAGGGATCCCGTATGGCCACTTTTGAACCACAGGCGTTCGGCGAGGCGCGACCACCTCTGGTACCCGCGGAGGAACGGAGGGTCTGGCCCCTCGCGCGGGCGCGTCCTCATAAAGATCCTCGCCGGGCCCACCGGCGGAGCTGCCTTGCCCGACTGCCCTCCGTCCCGGGCACGATCTCTCCCCACGGGGAGCCCCGCCCCCACGTTCCCGGGATCCTGCCTCGCTAGCCACCCCCTTGCCTTTCCCGCGAGGATCAGTATCTTCCGAAATCGGGGCTCCGGCCAAACCTGACACCTCATCCGGCTCCCCCATCGTGTCTCCGCCTACAAAAGGAAAAGACAGACAATCAGGGCAAGCCTAGCCCAGAGTTTACAAAACATCAAAGATACCTAGGGTCCAAAAGTCCTGGGCGAGCCGACTGCTCAGCGTTAGACTCGCCAACTGACGGCACGCCTCGGGCAGTTCCATCAAAATCTGAGCTTTGGCAATATCCTCCCCGGTCAGCTCCACCCCTTCATTTACTAAGGGATTCCGTGCCCCCCAATTCGACATCAGCGCCACGTCGCTTGGCACCGTCACGAAGACGAACTCCCTCATCCAATCGCCGACATCGTCGGGCACCCCGAGGATGAGTTCTCGCCCTCTCCTGGCGCAAACGCGATGATACATCCCCCTCTTCCGAATCACGAAGAAATGCTGGAACAGCGCCAAGGAGGGACTCAAGGAGCAAGCAAGGCACAAGACGACAAACCCCACTAACAAGCCCCAAGAACGGGGCGCTAAGGCAAATATCGGCAGCTCCAGGAAATTCAACAAATGAAACAAGTACGGATGGATCGGAAAGCGGAGCCCCAACTCGAAGGACCGAACATAGACCCCGACCTCATTATCCCCCGGTGAACTCACCGCTTCCTCCAACCCGGGAACCCGCACCTCATAGGGTTGTCGCACAAACCGCACACGAATCTCCCTGATGTTGATCCTATCCAACCTACATCGGGGGGACTCAATGTCTCTCGGTACAACGGATCGCCATGACCGTCTTTCCCTGGGCCGCCGCACCCCCGGCTGCGACGCCCCCTCGCCCACCAACTCCTCCCCCACCAGGCTACTTCCTCCAACCTCGAAACGAGAAGCCATTGATCGGAAAGGAAGGAAATTAACTGTTATTACCTGTTGATCCCTTGAACCCGGAAGGCGATTGGAAGAAGATGACCGGCGACGGAAGTAACAAATTAGCCAGCAAGCTCCAGACAGAAGTATCTAACGCCGGAGGGGAATCGGAGAAAGACAAAAACTACCGCCGACCGCCTCCCAGACCCTTTTAGCGGTAAAGGTGGCCCCCGGGCCATCTCGGCCGTCGAATTTTCGCCACGCGGCGCCCATCGAGACGTCTCCGACGCCTCGACTGGCGTGAGGGTCACCTCATCCACGTGTCGCAAACCCAATCGCAGAGACGCTTCGTTTTCCTCTGCCCCCTTTTCAAATCGTAAGGATGACCACTAAGGCGGGAGTTCCGAAGCTGCCGCCGTCACTACCCGGTGGGGGCCAAGCCCCGCACTGATGGTCCGGAATATCGAAGGTGGTTTGCCCTCCGAGCCGAGCCGGGCTACCGCCTCAGACTCGAAGGTCGGGGGCAATTGTTACGACCTAAAGATCGTAGGGGTCCCACCCGAATCCGCCCACATGACCCATGGACTCTCCGCTTCATGAAAGGGTCGCCACCTCGAAGATCCGGGGCAATATGGAGACGGGCGCGCCTTGAAGCGTCCCCCGACCCGGTCGAGGCAAACAACCACGGCCGCTCGACCCACCGAGGGTAGCGCGCTTGGGGACGCCCGGGTAGCGCCGCCGGGCCTACGAACAGGCACGGACGTATCCTTCCGTACCGGCGAACCGTAGCCCGTGACCGATCGGGGGGGCGGCCGGGCCGGACAACCCCCGGTCCGAACGACCCGCCAGACTCCCATGAACCGCGGCGCCTAGAGTGATACAGCCCGACCTGTGGTTCGTCACCAACGACAAACAACCCAGGATAAGGACACGACTGACACATACGTCACCCGACCAACTGACAAAGCGCCCCCTGACGGTTGAACCGACTGACGGTTAGCGCTTTCGGCCCTGACATCCCGACAAAAGCACCGCCTGGCCGTTGTGCCGCCTGACAAAAGCAGGTCAGGAACTCCTGTTCCCGACATCCTTGTCCGAAGCCTCCGCTGACAACCGAGCCCGCTCAGCACGTCTAGTCAGCATGCCAGATCAGCCCCGCCTAGTCATCTCCCGACGGGTATAAATACCCCCTCTCCCCTTACGGGGAGAGGGTTGGAAAATTCTCTCTTAATCTATAATTCACACACGAGAACAAAGGTCGTCCATATCTTTGTTCTCCCACCCATAGCTCGCCACGTGCGGTTGACACACCGTTAGTCCGGCCGGCGTGTCTAGCCCCCATTTTAAGCCCTATTACTGACTTAGGCATCGGATGGGCTAAGGGTTGAACCCCAACCATGCCCTTCTGACGAGTTGTTCGTGCTGCAGGAGAGCTCGCCCCTTGACCAAAGTCAGCTTCGGCCTCCTGCCGTCCAACCTTCCTCAGCTGCATCCGGTGAGATTCGACCCCGTGATCACCACCGGCAACGGGTCCAACTTCTTCACCCCACTAATCACTTGTAAAACAGCCTACCTAAACCTTCTTCTCCATATAACCACCGTGCCCTTGGTTCCCCATAATACAAATTCATTGTACGCGAGTTCCACCTCGTAACAAATATCAAAAAGGAATTCAGTAGTGGTGACTTTTTCAGACATTGTGTCCCTGATGCTTTTGTAATGGACTTTTTCATAATCATCATGCACATGTGATTTGATTTTTCTCACATTTCCATGTCACTCTTTTTTTATCAAAGATACTCTTTTTGTAAGATGCAGGGGACAATCAACCCTTAATGCAAGGTCAAGGTCCATAACACCGAGAATTATCAAGAGGTTTTCCTTCCATGATTTGAAGTTTAAACCATTTAACATAGGAATTGAATTGATGTTGGCAGTAATATTTGCAGGAGTAATAACTGAAAAAGAGAACAATAACATATACAACAAGCTCATATAAGTGTTAGAAACAAAAAATAAAGTCAAATAAATGCAAATTCCATCTCAAGATACCGGTCACTCCATTAATATTTTATATTGGGACAAAATATTAACTTGTAATTTATATCTTTGTGTAATAATCAAACACTAATAATATAATAATATGTCGAACAATAAATCTTCCTTTGGGCCGGTTTATATTCACATGTAAAATTAGATAATTATCACTCGTTATTATTACAAGTGTGCTTATAATTATGTTACATACCGATTTTCATTTCGGCTAATGAATAATCACATAAAATACGTATGCACAACCTTTTATATTTCACAATAAAATTTATTTCTACAAGAGCGCTCGCTTTAGGGAGATGTTGTTTCAATTAATTTATCTCGAAATATATATAACCATGCAAATATTTGAACCAAAATTGTGGACATAAATTATCCTTAAAAGGGGTATATATGAGTATATCTATTATACAATTGATGAGGTTGTCCCATGTGGTATGTTTGTCCCATGTAGCAATGTCAAATCGCCACATGTGATACCACATGTGACACCATCCTCAAAAAAAAAACCCAGCTCAACAAAACCCATCCTCACCCCTAAGACCCACCCAAAACCAAAACACCCAAAACCACACCCCAATCAAAATACCCCAAAAAATACCCTAAAACCACAAGACAATACCCACGTTCACACACACTCTTCTCATTTTCACCTAGTTTTGCACCCACCATAACACCCATGTGGGTCCCACGTCCTGAGTGTGTGGGTTGGTTTCTAAGGTGTCCGTGCACTGTGTGCACGGGTTATTTCTAGTGTATACACATACTAGTCATAACACGTACCCGCGTGCACGGTTTATTTAAGATTTTCCCCTGCAAAATTTTTGTTCCACTAAAATTATTTCCACAGCCAAAATTGCGCGGAACAACAAATTAGCGTAAACATATTTAGCAGCACGGGCGCCTTCGGTGCGGAACAACAAATTCGGTGCATGCGCCTTCGACACTAAACAACAAATTTGACGCGGACGCCTTCGGCGCGGAACAACAAATTAGCATAAAAATGGCGCGGGCGCCTTCAGCCCCGCACGTGCAATTATTCTCATCTTGTTGCTCCATGCGTCAAAGAGACAGTGCGCCCCGCGACAAGGGAGAGATCATTCGATCTGCAGCATTAAGTGCAAGTTAAAGTTTTTCCCCAAATGCATTAACTGTGTGCACTCTGCTATTCCAGAAACTTTCATTTCACTAGAAACTTTCATTTCCTTAGAAACTTTCATTTCCCCTGAAATGTTTTTCCCTACAAAACTTTTCACAAAATTTCATCTCAACCATTCATTCCTCAAGAGTAAATCTCAGTCGTTCTTCTATCAACCCTTTTGTCCTAATCAGCCCTAGAATTCAAAAATAGTCATCAAATGTAATATAGATGCATTTTTCTCCGATTATTTCCTCTTTTATCTATTCTTTTGTGCAAACATATTACGGCAGGCTTCCTCCCGCAGCCCCTTATTGTTGTTCATGGGCTTATGCCCGTGAAGTAAGCCCAAAAGCATGGCTACCCGCTCCCTTTTCACCTACTTTTATAATTAATGTAAGTTTTGAGTTGCTGCAGGCTGAAGACAACCGTCGCTTTACTTCCTCTCATTGGCCATTTGACCGGTATAAAAGCCCAGGCGGGCGGACTGTAAAAAAGAAATTTTTAATAATTGGATCTGAGTGTTGCTATGGACCGAAGCCCGCAACCCCTCTTCTCTCATGGGCTTTGGCCCGTGATAACAAAAAATCGAAAAAACAAGGATTTTGGGTCAGAAAACCTAGAGCAGCGGGCTTCTCCTTCTTAATAAAATAGAGGCGGTGGATGTTGCCACCGTCCCCTTTTACCGACTATCCATTCGGGGTCCAGTGGACAGACAGCTGCTGGACCCTCAACCTTTATTTTTTTTAGATTTCCAAAAATTACCAAAAAAACCGAAATAATCCAAAATTAATCTAAAATTAATATAATACCAAAATTAATTCTGAAATTATTCCAAAAATAATTTCGAAATTAAATCTCAATGATCTGATATGAAACGACTCTTATACCAATTGTTGGGGACAAATCCAAATTTATTATGGCGAAAAACCGTCGCGAAATAACAGGAAACATACATATTAAATCAATGAGAAAATACTAAATTAGTATGCGAAAGCATAACAGAATCCATGATGATTGATACCTTTTATCTATGTGGTTAGCCTTCAAGATCAACTCGAATCTCTTTAGATAATCCCTGTAGTTTTCTCCACGCTCTTTTTCTAATGATGGAATGTCAGAATAGAAAACCTTCGTTCGTGGGTTCTGAGAACCACGACCACTATATATAGATAATAATGCTGTTGTCATTGGGATTCCTATTTTTACCCATCATAAAAAAAGGAATACACATTACGTCTCTACACATTAAAGGTCAATACCCTATTAGCTACATTAAAGCCTAAATACCTAAAATTTTAACAGATTACTTTTAATTGGGATTAACTTAATATGACAGCATACGACACATAATTATTTTACATACAAGCACATTGTTGGATTAATGATCCAACATCTAGTAGTAGATTGATTTTTTTTTTGGCATCCCTAGCCGACTCTATGTTGTGTGTGGAGCAATGAATGTTATGTTATGGACCACCATGTTGAATGAAAGTTACACTACTGCATGAATAATAGAGTAATTATACTGACTTTGGTTTAGGATTTTCCTCATACTTCTGCTTTTTATCTACTAATATAATACATGAGTAGGAGTGTAGGACTCCTCGCATAGCGTTTAACTTTCAAAAAAAATTGACGAGGAAACAAGAGGAAAGATACTGCAAAATGTTAATATTTTAAATTTTGCATGACGATGTCTAACCTCATGATTTACATGAAAAATGGTGCCATCTTGCATGTTAAGTTTCAAGATTTTTTTGAAAATTGGAATGATAATGAAGGTGGTTTGAAAATTATACTCCCTGGAAATTCATCTAAGGTACAGATGTGAATGTTCGGGACATGTGACTTATCATGTAGGCAAAGCCACATCATGCCGCTTAACCTAACATGCTCAAACAAAGGCTTGACTTATGAACCCCCGGCCTCCAATTTGGGGGTGGCAAAATGTAGCCGATCCATTCTGAACATACCCTTTATAGTCAGGTACTGATAGATGCTTATTCAGATCGGATCAAATACTGATCGACCCGACTAACCCAAATAAAAAAGGGCACGGGTACGTGTTTAACCCGCCAACCCGATTTGATCCGGATCCAACCTATTTTTGTGATAAATACATATAACTATTACGGAAACAACGCTACCCATACAATGGTTGGTTTAGTGATTATGTTATTTGGTTGCTAAGTGGGTGATCTGTGAGTTGGAATATCAATCTAAAGAAAGCCCGCTGTTTATTCATATCCAATGTGATATCGGGCCAGACCAAACCCGAGACCAAACCCGAAATAAATGATATGAATCAATTCTAATTACGTCCAAAGCCCGATCGGCCCGCCCAAATAGGCATTTTTCCGCCCGAAATCAAACGAAGGCTCTCACGTTGCAAACGGACGGCTGCTCGCTGTCTCGCCCGAAATCAAAGCCCTAGCTGCTACTGGCTCGCCCTCATCTCAATCGCAAAACCTAGCTGCTCGCCGTGACGCCGTCTGGCCCCCATCCCGACGAAAACCCTAACTCGCCGTGACGCCGTCTCGCCCCCATCTCTTCTCTGTCGGCAGGAATCGTCATGGGGTTTCTCTCTGTTCGCTCTCTCGTGAAGGGAATCACCACCTTTTGATGGATCTCCCTTCTTTTTTTCTCGTGAATCTGAGCTTCGATTAGCTTTTCCGAGGCGAAGGATCGAAGATCATTGAAGGAGCTGATATGGGTTCTTCTCTTTCGCAATGAAGGTTTTGTGAGCTTTGAAAAGGTGCGTTCTCTTTTTCTGAAGAAGAGGTTTGAAAAGGTTTGCTGTTTCAAACCTACAAACGCCCATCAACAACAACAAAAAACAAACCCAAACTCCATTGCATTATCCGCATCTCCTCCTCCTGCTGCTGCTGACAGTATAGTTGACATAAAAAATAAGTATACGAGTATATAAAAGGTAGAGATTATAGCTTCAAAGCATTGTGCTGCACCATGTGGCTGTCGACATATTTTTTTGGAGTTGTTGATAAACAAAAAGACCAATCTTGATCTCCCATAGAGTAACATTCTTATCCTGTGGTGTATAGGGGTTTTGGAATGTTTGGAGATTGGTTCCATGTGGAGACAGAACAGCAGCAAGAAGAGAAGAAATATCAAATGATCTAATCTCAGTGAATACTTATTTTTATGTATCTGATTATAGTCCATATTTTGTTTCATACACTAATACAAAACTGAACCAGGTATGATTGCAAGACAAAATATAATTCAAAATTGGGTGCATACAAAAGGAGCCCAAACTCTAATGGACCTTCTTTGTACAAGAGACCTTAATTCAGATCAGTTCGAGAATTATACATAACAAAACCTGTTATGCTCTTATTTTGATCTTTCGTCCAATACACATAGTTTACACAGGATGATCATTCTTCAATAAACTCAACTAAAAGCCAAATCCAAATATTTCGCATGTACACCCCAAAATTATCACCTGCATCATGCAACGAAGAACTACTCTAGTGCCATTATTCATTCTTTAAAGTATCAGATCAAACTGAAATAGTCCCACATCACAAACTGGCACATGAATCAAACCCCAAATATTGTACTGATGCATCTGAACTAAATCAATGACATCAAATCCCCATAAATGCTCGAAATTGCTTGAGGTTAACCTAGTTAACAGCTTGACATAAAACATGACCTAAGTAGTTCCCAACCGAACGTTATCGGGGTGAAAATAAAATTAAGATAAAATTAAGAGGGAGAGTGAATAGGATCGACTAGCACTTGACCACTGGCGAAGAGGGTGGCCGCCGGAGAGGGGATGAGAGGATATTGATTTTCCGCTACCGATGTCGCCGTTGTGAATACTCGCTTCTCTTAGCATGTCAATTGGGCTAACTGGGCCAAATAGTACAAGTCCTAGTTTAGGCCGAGGGCCTAATTTGATAATATTGTGTCCGTCCACTGGCCCTTAACAGTTAGCCCGAAGGGAATCCACTAGAGTCAACAACTGTATTTATCGAGTCCAATTTGGATAGGAATGTGCTATATACACCCCCAAAGAGGTGGTATATGGTATTATTCATTGCGAAAAAATGTTCCATCACTTGTCTCCTCATGCGCGCTTTCTCTCCTACTTTTTTCCATTTTTGGCAATGAATAGTGTCATACACCCCACCTTTGGTGTGTATATAGCAAAATCATTTGGGTATGGCCCTTTTAGATCTAAAAACCCTAATTGCTACCTTGAAATAGAACGGCGCTTATGAAATGAAAGTTTCGTGTGACAAGTTTAGACAAGGTCTATCCGATAAAGGGATAAAAAACAAAACTTATTAACATGGATGATAATGCAAAGTATACATTTTGTCGATTTTTCATATAAAAATATAGAAGTATCATTTTAAAAAACAATTTTAATGAATAAATGTATGTGTTTGGTTCAAAATGTGAATATAAACCGACCCTGGTAAGACAAAGTAGATTCTAACTTAAATGAGCCTTGTGGATTCCCTTTAGGCTAGCTGTTAAGGCCCAGTGGACGGACACAATATTATCAAGGCCCTAGGCCTAAAGTGGGACTTGTACTCTTTAGCCTAGTTAGCCCAATTGACATGCTAATAGACGCGAGTATTCCTAGCGGCGGTAGCTGTAGATCAATATCGTCTCATCCCCTCTCCGGCGGCTGCTCCCTTCGTGGGCGGTCAGGTGCTAGTCGATTCTCTTCACTCTCCCTCTTAATTTTATCTTAATTTTATCCTCATCCCGATAACGTTCTTAAAATAAAAAGTCCCATATTTTTAACACTCGGTTGGGAACTACTTAGGTTAAACCCTAAATAAGCTCATGTTTTATGTCAATCTGTTAACTAGGTTAACCTCAAGCAATTTCGAGCATTTATGAGAGTTTGATGCCAGTGATTTAGTTCAGATGCATCAGTACAATAATATGGGTTTGATTCATGTGTCAGTTTGTGATGTGGGACTATTTCAGTTTGATTTGATACTTTAAAGAAGGAATAATGGCACTAGAGTAGTTCTTCATTGCATGACGTAGGTGATAATTTTGGGGTGTACATGCGAAATATTTGGATTTGGCTTTTAGTTGAGTTTATTGGAGGATGATCATCCTGTAAGATGATCTCTCTTTGTAAACTATGGATTTTGGACGAAATATCGAAATAAGAGCATAACGGGTTTGGTTATGTATAATTCTCGAATTAAGGTCTCTTGTGCAAAGAAGGTCCATTAGAGTTTGGGCTCTTTTTGTATGCACCCAATTTTGAATTATATTTTGTCTTGCAATCATACATGGTTCAGTTTTGTATTAGTGTATGAAACAAAATAGGGATTATAATCTTATATTCTGAATGAACGCGCAAAGGTTCAACATAATGTAATGTACGATTCTAAAGAACTTCATAAAAAATAAAGATAGTATTGTTGCTCAAATACGTCGTCCTTCCGCATACGTAGGGATAGCAGCTGGTAAGGTCATTCCTGTTAAACCTAATTTTTAGAATAAGGCAATAATTATATACCCATCCGTGTGGATTGAAGGTTAAGGCAAATAATTTTTTGACCGTCTATGTAAATAGTTGTTGTATGGTGGGGAATTTTATAACCCTTTTATCATGTTATCCGATAATTTCTTATATTTTGAGAGAGATATTTTAAAACTCGTAATATCAGGTGTGGAGCTCGTGGGTATTTTTGTTTCAGCAAATGGCACAAATAGTCAAGTACCATGATAACGGATTATCTTTTATCGAAATTCTTGATGATCTTCTTGCTAATCTATGAATACTACTACAATGACTTCAGCATTTTCTTATTTCTTATTCTCCTTTCAGGACTTGCCCTGGTGGATAGTTCTACTTGATCAATTAAACTTGGAAGATACTATAGTTATTATCAGTTGACTAAAGTAGCCCTCATTTCTACCTGGATTATTAAGTTATTTTTGCTACCGATGTCAGCTGCAGCGAATTCACCGACAGTGCAAATTTTAGGTGACTTTCTATGCATATCCTTGTAGCTATTCTATTTTTAAAGTGTTTGTTTTCACTCTTACTATTGTTTTGTTCAGCTCGAGAACCTGAAGGATTCTCTATCTGGAATGGACCCCCCTTCAGCAATGGCCAACCACAAATCAAACTTGAGAGGGTTCCTTGTAGTTCTGCAAAATTCAGTGAAAATGGATCCAGGCTAATCGTGATAAAAAGCACGTCGATTTGCATCTATGATTGCAGCAGCAACTTCACTGAGATTAGATCATTTGATATTTCTTCTCTTCTTGCTGCTGTTCTGTCTCCACGTGGAACCTATCTCCAAACATTCCAAAAACCCTCTACACCACAGGATAAGAATGTTACTCTATGGGAGATCAAGACTGGTCTTTCTGTTTATCAACAACTCCAAAAAAATATGTCGAAAACCACATGGTGCAGCACAATGCTTTGAAGCTATAATCTCTACCTTTTAGATACTTGTATACTTATTTTTTATGTATCTGATTAAGTAGTGGTTTTTTTAACAGGCCTACAATTCAGTTTAGCTCTGATGAAACTGTTGCGTGTCGAATGGCAACAAACGAAATACAATTTTTTGATGCTAAGGACTTTGCCAAAGGAATTGTTTGTAAATTAAGAATTCCCGGTGTGGCAGCAATTGAGCTTTCAAAGTCTCCTGGCTCACACGTTGCCGCATTTGTTCCTGAGTCGAAGGTTGATTATTCCTCAGTTTGCCGTGGAAACTTGATTTTTGAATCTAACGTTTGAAATCCTCTTTCTCAGGGTATTCCTGCCAGTGTTCAGATTTTTTCTTGTAATAAGGATGCACAGTCCCAGCCTGTTGCACGGAGGAGTTTTTTTCGTTGTTCGACGGTACAATTATACTGGAACATTGGCTCTACAGGTCTCCTAGTTGTAGCTCAGTCAGATGTGGACAAAACCAACCAAAGTTATTATGGAGAGTCTAAATTGAACTACTTGACAACTGATGCAAGCCATGAAGGACTTGTTCCTTTGCGTATGTTTCCTCCTATAAAAATTTCAGCTTTTGTTATTGCATTCGACATTTTTACTAATAATGGAATGACTATAGGTAAAGAAGGGCCTGTTCATGATGTCCAATGGTCTCCTTCGGGTTTGGAGTTTGCTGTAGTTTATGGATGTATGCTTTTTTTGCCAACAATCTCTAAGCCCTTTTCTGTTTTAGATTGACTTGTGACATGGGATAAAGTTCACATTCTTGTCATCTTCTTTGTTGCAGTCATGCCTGCCAAAGCTACAATTTTTGACAAGAAATGCAATCCATTACTTGAGCTTGGAACGGGTCCTTACAATACGATCAGATGGAACCCAAAAGGGAAATGTATCCTTTCAGGAAATTTATTTTTTGTCCTGTAATTATATTTTCTTTTGTCTTGTTAAAACAAAGCAAGATGTTCCGGTATTGATTCCTTTTTTATCGAACATTGCAATACACGTAAGAGGGCATATATACTTGTTATTCATATTTCTTTCCTTGACCTTTGACAATACAGTTATTTGTTTGGCCGGTTTTGGTAACTTACCAGGTGACATGGTATGTCATTGGTTACTTTTAAGTCTTGAAATTATTATACAGTTCTAAAATTATCTTTAAACTATTAACAATGTTCTATGAATTTTATCTACATAGTTCAGTTATTGCCATAGGAAAGTATGTATTTTAGAAAACTATCATGAACTTACATGGATTTTCGAACAACTACCATAAACTTGCTTTATTATGTGTAACCCCCTGAAGTTACACCGATTTTTCAGATGACTACCATCTGACACCCCTCTATCAGCATGTGACTGTAATGACAAAAATGCCATAGCTCCTTAATGAACTCTATATAATCCAGGTTTAGGAAGAATTTTTTTTGTAAAAATACAAAACGATTAAAAATGCTTAATATTTTAAGGGAAATACAAAAT
Source organism: Scilla litardierei (assembly GCA_030789695.1). Classification (NCBI taxonomy): domain Eukaryota; kingdom Viridiplantae; phylum Streptophyta; class Magnoliopsida; order Asparagales; family Asparagaceae; genus Scilla; species Scilla litardierei. Next base: position 33,907,915 of record CM061131.1, on the reverse strand, counting down.
AATAGTTTTCGTACATGTGAAAGGATATTATTCATTATTTTCATTGCTATGAACACTTTATATTATTATTTATTAATTTCATTTACGTTTAATATCATGATTTCCTCGGATTTGCCACCAGAGATCTGAGCTAATTATCGAATGATTGTTGTGGATTTAGCTGGGATCCAATTACGTCATTCAAGAAGGAAAAAATGAATATGGGCAAATTTTTATCTAAATTTCACGTGATTGTTGAAAATGAAGAAGTTTCAACACTGAAGTTCATGGACTTGCAGTAATGGGTTGGAAAGTTTGTTTGATGATATTTGAGCTAATGGGATTAGATTTTACTGAAGCGAGCATAAGATTTCCCCTCCCTCAAGAAAAGAGATGGAGTCGTGGACGAAATTGAAGTTTTCTTTGGCTTAGATTCAAACGAGAGGATGATTTTTTTTCTTTTTTTTTTTGAGTGGAAATATGTGGATTTGGGTTTGATTGAATAGACAAGATGGATGGGTTTGAGTGATGAGAAATTGAGGTTCTTGGGAATGGATCTATAAGTGAGAGAAAGAGTGTAAGTGTATCAACCCTCTCTGACGGGAAGGACACGACCTTGGGTTTGATTGGAGAAAATACATTGATGAGTTTGGGGGAGGAGAGGTTGAAGAAGAACATGAACTTTTTGCAAAAAAACACACGTGATGTAAAACGGAAGTGGGAAGGGATGTGGTGGGATTTTGAAAAAGAAGGTTCTTGGGAATGGATCTATAAGTGAGAGAAAGAGTGTAAGTGTATCAACCCTCTCTGACGGGAAGGACACGACCTTGGGTTTGATTGGAGAAAATACATTGATGAGTTTGGGGGAGGAGAGGTTGAAGAAGAACATGAACTTTTTGCAAAAAACACACGTGATGTAAAACGGAAGTGGGAAGGGATGTGGTGGGATTTTGAAAAAGAAAGTTAGGAATTTGATAACTTTTTGGACTTCTCACACCAGAAATCTAACGATCACCGACGCAGATGATTTACACATGGAGATTTTTCGGACCTCTCGTCCAAACAACCAAGCCAACTGTCGCATTCTAATGCAAAAGATTTGATTTTTTTTGGAAAAATTGAAAATTTACACCAAAATTTCTACACAACCCTTTATTAATATATAAATAAGTTTGTGGTTTATACTTTATATATATATATATATATATATATATATATATATATATATATATATATATGCTTACACCTTAGCTTTCAAAAATCACATCTAATATGTGACAAACTCTAAAATAACTAAAACACTCAAAAAAAATAAAAGATTCAAAAGGACTTAAACTTTTTCCTAAATAAAATAACCAAAAGACTCAAAATAATTAGAAGACTCAAAGGACTTAAACTTTATCACTATCTCAAATATAAAATCTAAAATAATATAAAATAACAAAAGACTATCCCAATTTCAAACTAGATCCATATCATTCTTTATGGTTTTAGAACTTCATCACTTGGTGAGTGACGACTAGCATAACTGGACAGAAATAAGCAATATCGTGCAATTGAAGAATATGCATACATGAACTTTAAAGTGTAGCATGATGTAGATTTACATAAGAATATCTTTTGGAAAGTTTTTTTCAAATTACAAAAGAAATGAAAGCATATACAACCTATATGTTGGTAAGATGTGGCAGATCTAGGATGCCAAACTCGATGTGCTCGATGTTTCCAAGTTAAGTACTAACATATGATCAACGTGTGACTTGGTCTTTACTTCTAACTGTATATTCATTTCAGATTCAGGCTCAAATTTAATTTCTAGTATGTATATAAACTCGGGCTCCAACTTGATCTTGGACTCAACATTTGGCTTAGTCTTTATTCGACATTCAAAGAATTCCTAATGCTTGGCGCATTGGAGTTCAATGGGATCCATTCTGTTAAGTAACTCGAATCTTAGGTTGGGAAGGTTTCAACAGCGTTTTCCTCCCTTTAAATATAAATGTGTGTATGTTTGATCTTTTGGTACTTGTTACATCTAAGTCGTACAACTAAGATCTTTCTAGCGAAACATGTGCTGTATATATGGACATAACATCATACCTAATGTGATCATGATAGTTCGTAAGCTGGAGTGATACTAAATATTGTTGAATAACTGAATGAGTAGTCTTATCAATCCAAGTGGTGTTACATAGTCGTGGGTAAGGCTCAGCCGCTAGACACATTCTTTCTAAGGCTGACTTGGTAATAATATTAATACTACCCTCCGTCATTATCAATTTGTAGGACTTATCATGTAACTTGATGTAGGTATAAAAAATATTGGTCCTTCGACAATCTTTCTCATCTTCAAGTGTTGTCGGCTAACACTTGATGATATCGGTTTGAGCACTAAAATTAAAAAAAAATTCTGCATCATTAGTACTTTCATGTGTATAAACTTCTTCAATTATTCCGATTGATTTTATCACATGAAAGATGAACATGTTCAGTGATAGTGTCTTCTTTACGTACTTAAGTTAGTTTGTAGCTGGCTTGAACGGAACTGAATTTAGATTGAAAATAACGTCGAAATATTCAAAATAGCAAGATGGTGTAAAATTTCAGCAAAATATATAGAAAGTACCTTAAAATGTGCTAGTGGTTTAGTACAGTCAACGGCTTAGCTGAGCCATTGACTGGTCAATGCAGCTCGGCTCGAGTTGGTCCCAGGTCGGCTCAGCGGCTTGGTTCAGTTTCGAGCTGAACTGTTTATTGGTCAACACGGCTCGGCTTAAGCCGACACAGGTCGTCTCGACGACTCGGGTTTGCTCCGTCAGTTTAGTGCGGCTCGGTTGGCTCCGTCGGTTCGGTGTAGCTCGGGTTGGCTCGGCTTCGATTCTGTCTGCTCGGCTCGTCGATGTGGCTCAATGACGGAAATAACTCGCTGGAACAACCACTATTGCAATTTGGCACGACAGACTCCGATTGAGTTTTCTGACGACTTTGATCGTGATTATTTGTCACAGTTGCTGCCTTGAGTGCGGTAAGAGACGTGGGATCTTTTGGGATGATCGACTTGACCTGTTGTCAATGATGGTTGTGCCGATGATGTTAAGATTGATGATTGATGGTGCTAACACGGTAATCGACGAGTTCCTTGTCGAGACAATGGCGGTGTCTGGTGATACAGGCGGTGACAGCGACGACGATGACGGCGGCAGCAGAGCTCATCGGAGTTGGTGGTGACAGTAATCTCCCCGTGAAGGGTAGGGTTAGGGTTTTGGGAAAACATTGATTTTTTGATTTTTCTCCTTTTCTCTTCTTCTCCCTCGTTATTTTGAATTTTTTAAAAAATCTCTTTGTTTTTTACCCCTTTATGCTTTTTTGATCTATCTTTTTATCCACTTTTTGATGTTTTTTGTTGATCTCTCTCTTTTTATTTTTTTCTCTATTTTTGTGATTTTTGAATCAATATTCCTAAAGATAAGAAGAAGATGAAGAAAAAGAAACAATGAGTGATTTTTTTATTATTGATCTAAAAACCTAACTGAACATGAAATTAGAGATTTTTATTAGGAAAAATAAGAAAAGAAGAAGGTACATCAGATTTTGGCTCTGATATCAAATTTGACGCAGAATGAAGTGGGCAGGGATATGGTGGGGATTTGGAGAAAAAGGTTGGAAATTTGATAAATTTTCAGGCTCCACACGTTGGAGATCTAAAGATCATCGCCTCACGCACTTTGCAGTAGAGATTTTTTAGATTTCTTGCCCATGTAACCAAGGCCACTCTTGCACTCCAATTCAAAATTTTGATTTTGTAGAGAAATTAAAAGTTTATACCAAATTTCTGTTCTTCATTGAAAATATAAATAAGTTTTAACCTTACATAGGCTTATAACTTGGCTTTTAAAAATCACATCCAATATGGGATTAAAATTCTAAAATTAAAACACTCAAGCAATAAATAAAAGATTCAAAAGGATTCAAACTCTATCCTAAATATAGTAATCAAAAGACTCAAAACAACAAGAAGTCTCAAAGGACTCAACCTTCATCTTTATCTCAAATATAAAATGTAAAATAAAATTAGATCAATTTCAAATTGGATCCCTATCACCAGGTCTTTAGTAGTTTGTGTGATGATGGAGAATTCTTATGTTTTATATTATAAATGTATGGTTAAAACTATCACTTTCAAAAATGTCAACGGACATATGTTAGTTATTTGAAAAGAGCTCAGAGTTAGTGGCATTTTAGTGAAAAGACACAATTCATGATACTTACATATAATAAAGCAATTTTATGGTAGTTATTTGCAAATCGACATAAGTTCATGGTAATTTTCTAAATTAAGCCTACTACATATTGGCAGAATATAGGCTTGCTTACTGCATTGATTGTATTGGAAGTGCTTTTAGGTTTACAGAATGATGCCTGCTGTTAATCCTTTTATTAGAGAATGGTGTCAGAGAATAAATTGTCGTCATGATGTTGCTGTACAAATCCAAGCACTTATGTAGATAGAATCATTGAAATATTTGTTAATTGACATCCTTTTGATTGAGTTTATTTTGATATGCAAACTTGAGGTTTCTCATTGCCCTGATAATAATTTTGGCTTCCATCAATTTAGGTTTGGAATCTTATGGAATTGTGATGCATATTTAGTCATTCACCTTTCTGTCTTTCTTTTCTTTTTCCGCAAAGCATGATCATCCAAGTTGACATGACGTTGGTATATTTACACTGAAGATATTTGCTCAACCGACCTATATGGCTAGGATGATCATAATGGTCGGTGAAATGCTATTGTATTATCATGCATACTAATAGGAGTAATATGCTGCAAAACTGCTAGCCCACCACTTTAAAAGAAGAACGAGTTCTGTTTGTGTGTGTCAAATATTTGGCCAGCCACTTTCTTTTACAAAATTGCCTCTGTTATCTTATGTCTACTATGCATGCCCAACTATCGTCTTATTTGTTAGTAAGGAAAGTAACAAATTGTTCTTGCACTTGTTAGTATGGAAAGTAACAAAGTGATCTTGTACTTGCCTATACTGGCTTTGGTTCAATACTGCTGAAGAGCATGATTTTTAACAGATATTTTCCAAAGTTATTGTTCCTAAATAATTGACTTCATTTATTTCTCGATGCTATACATAAACATTTTTTTCGCTGGATATTTTTTGATATAATTATTTGAGACCTTTTAATTTAATTTTTTATTTGTCCAAGGAAACTACATCCTATATATTAGAATTAAAATTCAAACTAATTAGCACCCATAATCCGATTGGTTTAACATTCTAATATATGATTTGGAGACATGAACATGACTGTTGAATTTCGAAATGGACAAGAGGTGTTGAACACTAGAATTATCCAAAAGGCAAACATGATGACATGGTGTATATGTATATTACTTTAGAATGCATGTATACTTGACTTGTACAAGCATATATTGGTTTCTAATTCACACATGAAAGTGCCTAACTTGGATAAAATGATATATAAGGTGTTAAACTTTTGTCAAAGGGGGCACAACAGATTTTGTCAGACACATTTGTATGTGTTGGACACAGATGGACAAATGTTGTATCTGGTGTGTCAGCCATACAATGGTTTTTGGTTGAGGTAGAAGTGTCCTACATTCCACATATTCCAATTAAAACTACATCTATTTATTTACTTATCTAGTATTTTTATTCAATCCACAATTATTTTACAGACTTATATTGAAATTTCGTTGGTGCATTCTTCCGACATCACGATCCGACGTGATCACAATCCGACATTCTTTCGATTAAGTCCATGAAACCGACCCTAATTTTTGGGATGAAGGCTATGACGAAGATGAAGATATATAGTTGTATAATTTGGTTGTAAAGAATCTAATAGATTTATTGTAGAAATAACAATACCAAAAATACATCAAATTGCACGTGCAATTCCAAAGGTCTTAACTCCTAAGAATATAGTCAAAAGTAAAGATAGAGGACATCAGTCTCATTGAGGACTTCACACTTAGCATGTGATCGCTTCATAGCTCAAAGATGTGCATTAATGTTGCAGTTTTAGACCTGAGATGGATAGCCACATGAAGGGTTCACTACTATTCTTTATTCTCTTGCTTTTGCCTTCCTCTAATTGCTTATTTTAAACCCACCGTTCTCCACTTCCACCAACCCATGCACTCTTGTGCATGCAGATTCATACACCAATTTTCCTTAAATGGGTGACACCCATGGTGTTCATTGCATTGTTGGCCAACTGGTGCGTTCGAACGGAGGGTTAATTTCACTAACATTAAAAATTGGAGCAGGTCAACCTAATATGGGCAGGCCTATATTAAAAATCGAAAAGGAAAAAACTGATGGAGTTTCGTCTATTACCTTCTTACCTGTACTTTTGGAAACATGCTGTAATATTTATAAAAAACATTTGCTGGTTTATGCACCTTTCCTGACATGAAGTCATGGTATCCATTGTGTTATTGGTCAACGTGTGTCAGTTAAGCTCCTCAGTATCACACATCAGAATATGAAAAATTTATAAAAAAAGAAAACATGTGCATATGACTTTGAATTATTTCTTTTATTATCTTGATTCATGTCTTTTTGAATAGGATTTCATAATGCCCACGTACCATATACCTTTTTTTTGATGTTAATATGTCTCTGATGCTGGTGCTTTATTTTGCTTAGGCATTTTGGGATTATTTTGAAAAGAAGTTGCTTGGGTCAACTAGGGCAGAATGTTCTGTGACAAGTGAATGGTCTCCTGATGGATGCTATTTTATGACCGCCACAACAGCTCCAAGGCTACAAATAGACAACGGGTGTGCTTACTTTAGACCTTGATGTCATTGAAAGATTCAGCGACAATCATTATTTTTTAATTGCAGAATTTACTTTTTTTGTGAAGGATAAAGATCTTCCACTACAATGGATCTCTGTATTTTAAGAAAATGTTTGATAAGTTGTTTCAAGTAAGTCTTCCAGTTATTCTTATACATAGTCCCCACCATTTTCTGTTCTGCAAAGGCTTCTGCTATCAACTTTACTTTGTCACACAGGCTGACTGGAAGCCAGAAGCACCTGAAATGTTTCGTGATATTGCTGACGTTATCAAGTCTGTTGAGACATTACAAATTGTCCAAACAAAAAAGCAAGGTCATTACATTTCCACAAAACAAACTATTCAATTACCATCATGCATGTTTGATTAATGGGTGTTATTGATGTTACAGCAGAAGATCCTAAATCATCGCAATCATCATCGAAGGCTTCTGTGAACCAAGTGCAAAAGCCTGCTGCCTATCGCCCGCCACATGCTAAGCATGCTGCTGAAGTTCAAGCAGAGGTACTTATTTACCATAAACATGGTTTTCGTTTGGATACTGAAGTGTAAATTTGTTTTTCTCCATATCTAAAAGGGAGGTAGGCCGAGTTACCTACCACAGTTGTTGATATATAGATACCCAAAACGGTATCATATCAAGTTTAAAGTTAATCTCGCATCCACATAAACATAAATCAACATATTGACAAATAGCTTTGAGCAGATGAGTTAGCGGATTGTTTCTAATATTCCTGAAAATTTCTAGTATTTGTTTTAGAAAAGTTTCGGGTACTAGTAGGGGTTTTCTTTGTTTGGTGTGTTTGGTTGTTGCTGTAATATTTTGTACATATAGGTGGCTTCTGTGGTGAGTTTCTCTTTTAAATATTTTGCACCGCATCTGCTTCCAATTCCTGCAAGTACTATAGCTTCCCGCACTCGGGAGTTTGACCTACATATATACATAAATTAAGGTCTTTTGTATGGAACAAACTAATAGGCTGTTAGCAGTTCTAGGAGATCAATCTGACAAGTTACAACCAGTAAATTCGAATGGAAGAGGATAATTATTTCAACTGCTTGACTTATGCGGTTAGTTGTAAATTAATAAATATATTGCGAGCAATTATTTTTCTGATACACACGTAATGTTTTTGCAAGTAATCTTTTTCTCTTCGTGATCATGTAATCATTTCTCAGGTATATTCTACAAGTTCGTAATGAATTTTGTGTTCCAAGCTGTAAACATAGTCCTTTAATATGAGCAGAAGTTGGGCATTGTGACAGCCTCGGGCATACCTAGTATCAACGAAAGTGGTTTGACTTGCGTGTTTTATATCATCACCGTCACCGTCATCATCATGATGTATGTTAATTTATATATTATATACTGAAAAATAGTGTAAAATGGTCTGGTCCGGGCATGTTGATGCTTGTTGCATTTGCAAGATTCCGTTGACATGCACCTAATCTGGGGACGATCGCCATGGTGTCCCCCAAGGATGGGGAGGAAAGGTGAAAGAAGAATATATGTCTTAAAATGTCTTATAGTGACATCCATTTGTAAAATTTGCTATCAGTTGGCCCCTCGTGAGAGCTGCATCTGCTTGCAAGCTCTTAACCCTATATGTTTTTTTTAAAGAACCACTACTTGCTGGATATCTATAATAACACCCAACACTCGCTGAATATTACCATATGTTACATTGGATCATCAGACGTGATAAAATGCTGGCATAGCACTACACAGCTGTTCACACCGTTATATTCTGTTAATTATATAGTCCAATTATTACTGATTTCCTTTTTCTATTACCATGATTTTCCTACTGATGCTCAACACATCTTTTAATAACAGCTTTTGGGGGTAGCTGCTCCTTCGCAGTAAGTCTAATGAGCCCTTTTGACTTTCTGTCTAAATCTTGTTTTATTTGTCGATTGGAGATATATGGCAAGTATGTCAGTTTTTAGTAACAGCTTGTTGACATATCAATGTATTCAGAGGGCCAAGCAAAAATGCATTGAGAAATCAGAAACGCCGTGAGAAGCAGAAGGAGAAAAAGGCGGCTGAAGCGTCCAATGGTACATGATTTTGAGCGGTTCAACTCTTCAGAATTGCCCATAAAATGAGATCTGATTGCGCTTCTGCCCCAATTTTCTTCTCTTGAGATGTTTGTAATTTTCAATGCAGCTGCTAGGTGAGCTTTCTTGTAATTGTATTTGGCACCGAAACAAGCATGATTAGGTTGTGTTTTGCAGAGTCAGTTGGGATAAGACTGGAATGTGTGGATTCCAGTTCTTGTTAAATTTATGTGTTACTGTTTTACCAAAAATACTATCATGGACTTTGAAAGTAACAAAGAGTTATTTCGAATATTATTTTTTTTCTAGTTAGTTATCTAAATCGCTATTAGATAGGTGTATTTTTTGGAAATGTTATTCAAAGATTGGTTTTGGATGTAATAATTTAAGCATATGGGATTTAAATGGTATGATTTTACAAATAACTCTAGGAAACCAGAGAGAGATGCATCGATTTGCCATCCAGAGGGGGGCTCAATTGGTAATCAAAATAACATAGAAATTATGATGCAGCCTGTAAATAAATTGGGACTTTTGACCTAGATTTCCATTTGGATTGTGCATATTGTCTTAAACCAAAGACTTGGATTGAACTTAACCAGTTACACGCTGGTGGAGTAGCTCACAACACGTCTACATGAAAATACAAGCAATGCAGCAATTTAATACTGATTGCAAAGTCATAATTACGATTAGTTCACAACTACAATATTAAGAGTTGATGACATGGACTAAATCTTGGCTTAATTTACAAATACAATCATAAACCATTCATGATTTAATAATAAACTTTAAAAAATTTATCCAAACAACCTTAAAAATTTGTAATTTGCAAAAATACTCTAGAACATTGGGAGAATATTGTACATGTTGTCAGCGTAGGATGAAATTTTCCTGACAACTATATACACCCATTATTATTATTATTTAAATTTTTTAAAGATATATTTTATACTTCTTGTATGATCAACATGTCAAAAACCAAGAGAATCTAATGCTATTTGACACTCGATCTAATGGTTTCAAAAACAACAATTTCAAAACAATTGAAGCTCATTAACGAGTGTATCAATAGTCAAATCCATGCAGGGTGTTATTTTAATGCTGCAAAATCTCTATCATGCACATTTTGATTGGCCCGAGCACATGTTGGTTGTTGGGGACGTAAAGGCAACCTTTTGGCCAATTCATCGAGTGTGCAAAAGGCAGCGGCAGGTGGAAAAAATGAGAGCGCTGAGAGCAAAAGAGGAGTGCTTGCTGCCATTTATTTTCAGGGAGAGAGAGAGAGAGAAGAAGCTGCTGCCATTCTTGATAAAAAAATGAGAGCTTTGGAGAGTTTAGAAGAGAGAAGAATCAAGAGGATTAGCTATATGCTAAGAGAGTTCTTTTGATTCTTAGATCTTATAAGTGTTTCTCATTCCCTTCTTCTTTCTTTGTGAGATTTGTGGGGGTATGGAATTGCCAAATTATTACTCACAAGAGTGTGAAGAAACTGATGTTGGTGTAAGATCGTGTGTTCTCTTTGATTACGAGTGGATTGTCTCGGAATGCTGGATGTAGGTAGGTTGTTCGCAACCGAAGCATGGTAAAATCTATGCCTCATTTATTTACACTTGTTGAGTTTGTTGTATGTTCGTTTGCTAATTTGCTCTCACAAGATCCGACGAAGGATTGGTTGTTTGCTTTGTTGTGTGACTCGATTTTCCAGCCTTAGCCCCTAGCTAGTTGTTAGGGTTTGTTGTTCCGCGGGTACCAACAATTATTTTTATCAACATAGGGTTCATCCATATTTGGGGGTTTGGGTTTTTAGAATGTGTACAACATTGAAAAACATTTCAAAAATAAGAGAAAAGTGAGGTTTTCGCGCTGTTAGTGTCAGAAATTTTCTGCGTTGACAACACATATACATAAACATCAAATGTTGGAAAGTATAAGCTCAACTCGAATTTTAAAATAATTTCTATAAACAATCATAAAGTTCAAGACAATTTTAATAAACAACGGTAAAGTTTAAGTAAGTTTTGATGAAAAGCAGACAAGAGGCAAAAGGATTTTGATGAATGGTCAAAGTTAAGAAGTGTTTTGCCTGAGCCAATTGGCCAATGGCACTCCCACTCACTCCCTTGCGGGAGGTCGAGGGTTCAATGCTTTCTTATCTAACAAAAAAAAAGGCTAAGAAGAGTTTTTATGAATTTTTCAAGTTAGTCTTAATATTGTTTAATCCAGGGGTAGTTTAAGTTGGTTTTAGTAAATTAAACCCTAATGTTTTCCCTAGCTTATCCGACTTTTTTAATGCTGTAACATAAAATTACCACCATTATCCCAACTTATATGTACAAAATCCCCCCCCCCCCCCCCCCCCCCCCCCCCCAAAGCAAAAAAAAGAACATATTTCTAAGGAATTTTAATTGCATTATCCGAGTATTAAAGCGTGGTTGTCAAGAACAGTCAAGTCAATATAAACCCAAGAACGATTCTAAGCAAAAAAAAATCTGAAACAGAATTAATGCGAATACTTTTCAACAACCTCACGTTGGATGTGTCTCGCAAACATATACCAAATTTCAGAGCAACCTTCAATTAACCAAATAAGAGAGAAAAGAAGCTTAAAAAGAGAGAGGTAGGAATAACAACCATCCCCCTCCACAGAAACTACACCCGTATATGGAAACGTCAACATGCATCATGTTTGCTTCCAATCACAACATCCTAGAGATTCAGAAATCATGGCAGGAGTCGAGTGATGTGGTGGTTTATCTCTGTCATGTGATCCTGCAAGCAGCACGAGGGGAATTCGAGTGCATGTAACAAAACCCTTGTAGTCGAGGCGATGATCCTTGAGAACGAAGTCGAGGGGTACAAAAATCTGCTAGTAGTCGCCCCTGGATCTCATCAGCCGAGCTAGTTTCCTGGGCTTGTGCCACCAAGTGGGCGTGGCAACAATGGCTCGCTCGAGCCAGTCCTCCCTAGCGTCCACCTTGACGACAAATTTCTCACAAAACCTTTCCCACTTTTCCATGGACCGTGTCAGCCGCATGCTGGGACTGCTCCCGAAGAGGTACTTGATGTAGTCCCTGGCAAGCCGTGTCAGCTCGGCTCCTCTTATCAGATAAATGTACTGCGAAAACAATGTAGACATCTCATTCTCCAGAAACGTTTCAGGTTGTAGAAAAAGCATGATGCACTAAAAGATGAACCCGGATGAACAATGAACAACAAGTTTGAATTATCCTGAATTGTTATAAGATCATTGTCATTATGTTGGGATGTCAGTATAGAAGCAAGTTAACCGAGGCAGCTTTTGTTGCTGCTGCTGAATTAAGATAAATAAGGAAAAAGTAAAAAAAAAAAATCACAGAAGCAACAAGAGAAACTAAAAGAATTCCCTTTCAATTTGAACTGCTCAGGCCATGAAAGTTTTGAGTGACATAGCATAAATATGTAGCATGTATCATCTCTTGTTATTTTATTTTTGTTTTTATCCTAATTCTGTCCTCCTTTTGTACCAAATAAGGGAATGCAATTTATTTGGTCATTCTCTCCCCGCACAAATTCACAAAGATGAGGGAAGATATGATCCTAGAGTTCTAAAACTGTCCCGTTTCTAATACTTTTGTTACTTTGAATTCAATAAATACAACACTTGTTCTGGATTCAGATGGCATCACAAGTTCATCATACTGCAAATTCACAAAGATGAGGGAAAATTAGGATCCAAGGAGTTCTAAAACGTCCACTTTCCTAATACGTTTACTAGAGAACCTATGATTTCTGCCCTCACTTCGTCTGAAATTCTAATCAGGAAGTGGTCCTTGTTACAGCCACAATTTGTAAGACACAAATAGATCTTAAGCTAACTCGTCCTGACTATTATACCGCAGCAAACAAATATACGATAAACTATCAGAAGGCTTCTCAGCCTGAGATTACTCAAACGTCCAGATCTGACACATTAGTGATTTGCCTCACACCATTCCCGCTTTTAGTAAGAAATGGACATGAGAATGAAATGAAATGGAAGCATTTCATCAGTTGGTTTATATTACATGTGTAATCAGTTTTGTAGATTACAATAGAGAAACAAATGGTTCTAAATTCTTCAGGAATGATCACATTCAAACAAAAATAAAAAGGCATGCAGTTCCGTTCAGTCCTTTGGCATATATTCCAAGTCTGAGACAAATCATAATTCTAATAGCAAATTTTGTCATCATATGGTTATTCCTTGGTTGATAAATAATGACTTAAAAGAAGCTTTTCTTCCTACGTACCAACTAACCTTCTATGTTTTACAACAAAGAATCTCTTGCTCATATAGCGTCTAGGTCAGAAATTAGTATCAACTTACAGAAAGTCACAAGTCAGCTGCAGGTTAAAAAGGCCTGGTCAGTAACCTATTGAGCAAGCTGAGTTTTCTCTAGTTTGTGTATAGCTCTTAAGTCAACTGATTCCAAAGGGATGGTGCCCAGGATTAGTAGTTATTTTTATAAATTTTCATCAGAATAAATTATGATAATTTATCACATGATATCACTCTCACTCTATTCGAAAACTACTCGCAGACTAGGTCTTAGAAGATACAGAAAATTTGTTGTGCCATTATTATGTCTGCGTTATCCGTCTATCACCACTTCTAAACTTCCGTTTGAACCGTCCCATTCTTCACCGACCTATGTCAAGATCTACCAAGCATGTTTAGGCCTATATACCCTTAGTTCAAATTTCAATACATGAAGATCTTTAATAAATCATGTCTTCAACATTTTTCTCTAATGCATGACTGCACCACTTCAGCATCGATGTAGTTTAGACTCCTCATATCAGCTCATCAACTGCATATGCAAAATATAAATATTTGGAGACTAATGGGAAACATTAGTTGAGGAGATCTCATATGCCGGCCCAAAAAATCCACTTTCTAACCCCCGATTGAAAATTGGCAACATCAATGTTGATCTACATTTCTTTAAATGTGGATACACCAAGACACCATGGTGATCAACAAAGACATTGCCAATGGTCAAATATAAGGATGGACAGGAAACTTTTTGGCCAATGTGTGTGGACATTTCCTCATGGACAAATGGTATCTTTGTGCTCATATTGTTGTTCTCCATCTGCAAGCAACTCATTATAGAATGTAACTCATTATAGAATGTTTCTTTGGTTGAAGCCTCTTGTGAAGTTGCATAATCCAACCCACCATGTATCAACTGATAGGTCAGCCCGCCAGGCATAGATGCCTCGTTTAAAAACACTTGGATTCCATGTCAGACCAAAAGTTGGGATTCAGCCTCTTGTGAAGTTGCATGATCCAACCCACCATGTATCAACTGATAGGCCAGCCCGCCAGGCATGGAGGCATGGTTTAAAAACACTTGGATTCCATGTCAGACCAAAAGTTGGGATACAGCCACTTGTGAAGTTGCATGATCCAACCCACCATGTATCAACTGATAGGCCAGCCCGCCAGGCATGGAGGCCTGGTTTAAAAACACTTGGATTCCATGTCAGATTAAAAGTTGGAATCCAGAATTTCATAAACAAGTCTCACATGATCCACAAAAAGAAAATGACTACAACTTGGTCTCAATTCATACAAAGTCACTGTCTGTCTTGGCTCATGTAGGACACATGCATATGTTGTACACCTTTCTTTAAGCTGAGATGGGAATATATGCCAAACCACAGACACCCACTTGGTAAATGATTCCCTAGCTTACCATAGACATAAAATGGCCGGCATCAGAACTACTCTATTATGACTGCATTAAATCAAGGTATCAAATCTACCAAAGGAGGAATGAGCTATGGCCATATATGTCCCTGTCATATGACTCGGATGCCACTAAGACAACATTTTTGCATCCTACAAACCGGTATTGCACTATATCATACTGACTGTTATATAATATATCGCTTATCATATTTACACCCAAATATCACAGTGTAACACCGTTGTTACTGTGAAGCACCCAAATATCGCAATATAACACCCATGTTACTTGGATGGATCCAGAGTCCTAGTGACTACTAGGAACCAGCGATGAACAGATGGTCAGTGGAACTTTGAAAAAAAATCCTGACATAGAAACACACCTACACTTGGTACAAGTATCTTAAAGGCAGGAGAACTTCACATTAGGATCGTAGCATGTGAGAGGACCATCCAACATGAACCAGGGCCATATGTTCCATTTTATTGTTGTAAATGTTATAATGCACGTTTAGGTTTCTTCATTGTCTGAATAAGATGAAAGGCTAAAGGCTAATATGTCCATATTTCACTGATACTGTTGTTATTTCACATGCATCATTCCTTCCAGCACACTCCCCCTTACTAGGCACAGTAAAAAAAAGTCCTCACCTATCCGTATAGTTTCACTCAAAAAGCTTAATATTAGAAAAGCTTACTATTAGTTGAATCCACAATTCATGTTTAGTCTATCACAACTTAAGATGCACAGAATATAGACCAAACTGGATTGGGCTTAGGAGGCATCCGCCTACATTTAACAATTAGATTGTTGTTTTGAATATTCAAATAGCTGGTTTAATTTTAGTGCATAATACTTCTAAAGAGTTATCCAAAATGTAGAAAAGTTCCCTCAGATTTCCTAAGATCATTATACATAATTTGAATTAAAATGGTTTATACCCTTGAGAGCTCGCAGTTTTATTTGTATATGAAAAAAGAGAGAGAAAAGGTGTTTACTTTCACCAAAATGTAACCAGCATATTGTTTAACTTCAAGAAAAATCACTGAGAGCACTTTCCTTTGGATATGGTTCCAATTACGAGACTCGTATTATCAAAATTGTACACTTCGGCCAACATCATTTTTTTATTGTTACTTTCAGAAAAAAATAGAAAGTGGTCGATTTCACTTCACTCTGAAGTCAACAAATCGATATATTGTATAATGTTTGAACGCTTCCCAGCTTCCCACAAGCAGTTGTTTCTTCGCAATAATCTCGTCTAATGAGATAGTGAGATTTGTAAGTAAGACGACTCTAACCTCCCAGTCCATATATTCTGTAACCATCTCATTAATTAGGTTATTGCTAGCTATTGTGCTCAAAGCAGCTTAGTTAAGGGCCTAAGGCCCTCTTAACAAGAGTTTTTGTTGCATTTATGTCAAACATACGTGATTATACTAAGTACCAGGAACTATCTAAGCACCACATTAACATGAACGAAAGCATGCACGCTATATCACACATTGCTGAAGAAGATTGTAAGTAGTTACCACAAAAATAAAGCCAATGGTTGCCAGAATCACTTGTAGAACTTCATCCAAAACTCCAGAAAAGCTTTCATCCTCACCACCACCATCACCATCACCACCTCCCCCTCCCCCAGGCCGACCTCCATCACCATCATCTCCATCAAATTCATTTTGGCGCATCTGCTTTTTGAGCCAATCTTGCACGCTGTCCTCTCGTTTCATACCTTCCATGGCATTCTTCAACAAATCCAATGAAAACCCCTGCAAGCATTCAAGAACGCCAGACTACATACATCAAACATAATAATACATCAGAAGCACCATTAATCAATACCCTAACTTGGTATATTGAATGGCAACTGCTTAGTAAATTAGCAAACTTTACAGCTCAGTTGCATGGATCCAAGTATCTAGGGTTAGCCATATGAACTCTTTTTCCTAAACTCACATGACAGAAGCTTCAACCAAGAGACAAGTTTTTAAATCTCTCAATTACTTCTTCCAAATTATGCGCGTAATCAGAAATGCTAACAATATCTAAATCAACAAAACACAAAAGGAAACAAATCCGATAATGGGCAGATATTTGGTCATATTACCTCGTTTTCGCTCTTGGAGCTTCCTTTCGCCAAGCAAATGGGACTAAGCCTACTGTTCTTCGATGGGCCACAACCCAATCTACGAAAAGCCACATTATTTTGGCCTCTTCTACAAATTGCGTAAACACTACAAAATGAAGGATGAAGACGAGAAGATTGAGGAGAAGCGCGGCAGGCCACTCCCATCTTCACCTTGGGCAGAAAAGCGTAGGCGTCAACGCAGCTCATCATTTGGCTCGCAAGTCTCTAACAGGATCAAACATCAATCTGAAATGCTCGAAAAACCAAAAAAGAAGAAGAGAAATTACAAATTATAAGAATATAATCGATCACTTTTGGGGCAGGATTCAATTCAACAAGGAAAAACGCTGGAGGATGGAATTTTGGGGCGAAGGATCACCGCCGGCAGCAAAAAATTGCAGAGGGGGATGCAGATAAGTAGTGGGAAATGGGAAACGGTGACGCTTTGGGTGGTTATCGGGCAAACGGGTCTGAAAACTGCCGTTAGTGGATCCGAACTGATTTGATATCGATGAACCCAATAACTCGATCCGAATCCAAGCCATGGATCAAATTGTTTATTTGAAAAGGATGTGGATCATAAGTTCGATGGCTTTTATTGTTTCAGTGTGGGGAAAAATTATTATTCATGTTATGAATGAGCTTTTGTAGGTCCATATGGAGCCTACTAGTGTTTAGGGTATCCACATATTATGTAATTTTTTCCTATAAATATAGGGCTACGGGTTCAGTAGCCGTCACCTTTATAATACGTTATCAGCACGCTTGTCAGCTGAGCGAACCTCTGCCGACGGACGAATCGCGAGGACGCGGATTGAGCTTCCTTCTCCAAATTTTGCCAGATCCGGCGGGTAGGATCTAGAGGTAATCATCTATATTCCCTAGATCTAATTTTTATGCGCATGATGATGGATCTGTGTTGTTTTCTATTAGATCTACTTTTCTACCTAGATCTGTATGAAAAATCATATTTCTAAACATAGATCTCTATTAAAAACAGTTTTAAAATCATTTTTGGATCAAAATTCAACGTTTTAACGTTAAAAATCAAATTTTTACGAGATAGACCGTTGATTGATAGATTAAAAATTGTATTTTTACAATAAAAATATGTTTTTTCTGAAATTTATGGATCTAGAGGGATTGGCGAGTACAAAAGCCGAATAGCTAAAATTTATTGTATTTTTGAAATTTTCTGAAAGTTATGAAAGTGACGGCTACTGAACCCGTAACCCTATATTTATATGAAAGATTACATAATGGATGGATACCCTAAACACTAGTGGGCTCCATATGTGCCTACAAAAACCCATTCATAACACTTCCACTTATCAATCCATCATTGTAAGCTTGGTATATGAATGCTTCAAGATTCATAGAGCTTATCTGATCACGGGAATATGTTACTTCTGGATCCTAAGTTAGGTCTCACCTCGTTAAAACCTTTGGCTATGAAAAACCCAGTGGAAAAAACCAATAACTAAGGGAAAAGAGTGCAAGTCTCCTTAACTTCCCCTGATCGGTGGATATCACCAGGGGTAGATACTTCTGGATCCATAGTTTATGTGGTTGCCTCGTTAAAACCTTTCGCTATGGAAAACCTAATGGAAAAACCAATAACTAAGAGAAAAAAAGTACAACGCAACATTAACTCTCCATGTTGTGTACAAGTTTCGGGCTTGTAATTCTCTCAACTGTCTCATACCAATCCATATTACAAGTTTTCTAAAGGTACAACGAGATAGTGCTTTAGTAAACAGATCTACCAGGTTGTTGCACGACTGAATTTGCTGAATGTCGATCTGTTTGTCTTCTTGTAGTTCGTGCGTCCAGAAAAGCTTGGGGGAAATGTGCTTCGTCCTATCACCTTTGATGTAGCCACCTCGTAGTTGAGCTATGCATGCTGCATTGTCTTCAAACATGGTGGTTGGTTCAAGGTCGCTCGTCTTCAGGCCGGTCATCACCAAGATGTGGTGAATGACTGAACGTAGCCAAAAACATTCTCTGCTAGCTTCATGGATCGTAATGAGTTCGGAGTGGTTGGATGAGGTTGCTGTCGAGGTCTGGATCTCCATGAAATGGCCGTTCCACCGTAGGTGAATATGAAACCAGTCTGGGACTTTGTGGTGTGGGCATCTGATCTGTATCCTACATCTGCAAAACCAACTAAGTTGGAGGATATGCCTTTCTAGTAGTATCGTCTCAGGTCAACTGACCCTTGGAGGTAGCGCAAAAGGTGATTCACTACGTTTCAGTGGCACTTCGTGGGCGCTGAATTGTATCTGGCTAATAGGTTGACTGCGAACGCTATATCGGGACTCGTGCAGTTTGCCAGATAGATGAGTGTTCCAATGTCACTTAGGTAAGGTACTTCAGGATGAAGTGTTTCCTCCCCCTCTTCCAGCGGACGGAAGGTGTCTTTATCGACATCCAATGATCTGACGACCAATGGTGTACTTATCGGATGACATTTGTCCATTTGGAAAATTTTTAGCAATTTCCTTGTGTAAGTGGATTGATGTAATAGGATTCCTGGCTGAGGTGTTCAATTTGTAAGCCAAGTAAGTATTTGGTTTTGCCAAGATCTTTCATCTCAAAAGTATGTGTAAGGCTTTTGGATATCTTAGATATCTCGTCGGGAGATTCTATGAGGTTTATATCGTCTACGTAGACAGCAATGATCACAAATCATGTTCCCTTTGCTCTTATGAAGATGCAAGTGCAGACTTCATTATTGGTGAATCCTTGTTTCACGAGGAATTCACCGAGTCTGTTATACCATATTCTTTCTGATTGTTTTAGACCATACACTGATCTTTGGGGTTTGACCGAATAGACGTCCTGATGTCTATTTTTCATTTTTGTTGGCAGTTTGTAACCATCCAGAAGTCTCATATAAATGGCTTTATCTATATTACCATATAGATATGCAGTCACGACGTCCATGAGCTGCATATCCAGGTCCTTTCGTAGCTGTTAAGCTAATTATAAATCGAAAAGTGATCACATCCATGATCAGAGAGTATGTATCATCATAATCTATTCCTGGTCGTTGGAAAAAGCCTTGTGCAACAAGGCATGATTTGTACTGTACGATCTGATTATTTTCGCTTTTCTTTCTTACGACCATCCATTTATATCCCACATGTTTTACACCTTTTGGTGTTGGGACTACAGGTCTGAATACTTTGCATTTTAAGAGTGAGTCCAGCTCTACTCCTATTGCCTCGTTCCATTTTTAGCCAATCCTCTCTGTGTTTACTTTCTGCTAGAGAGCGTGGATCGATATCATCGTCATATTCAGTGACATGATTAGCAATAACGAACACGAAGTCGTCGTCGATGACATTGCTTTTTCTGTCCAATACCTCCCAGTATGTACATAATTAATGATATTTCTCCTATATTTTTCTCTTCTAGGAAATTGAGAAGGGGAGAGGTATTTAGGCTGAGCTCAGCATCCTGTGGTGGTATTATGACATTTTCTTCAGGAGTTTTTCTCGTTCGAGAAAACTTATCTTTGGAGCCTGGGGGGCGTCCTCTCTTTTGTTGAGGTACGGCCTGTTCTGCTGCAAGTGGATTACATCCATCTTTGGATATGTCATTCCTAGCTGGCGTGTTTACATCAGGGACGTGTGATCTGACAATCTTCTGATTGTCAGTGAATTTGTCCGATAGTATGCGAACTGTATTTTGTATTTGGAGGATCTTCAGGATCTCATCTTCACATTGGTTTGTACGCGGATCAAAGTGGGATAAAGTTTTGATATCCCATGAACTAGTCTTTGAAGCTTCAGGCTTCTTAGTATTTAAGCCTAGTTTGGGAAAGATATTTTCGTCAAACTCACAGTCTTCTAAACGTGCCTTAAAAGCGTCCCCCGTTAGGGGTTCCAGGTATCTAATGATCGATGGTGAGTCGAACCCTATGTAGATACCTAGTCGACATTGAGGACCCATCTTTGTCCTCTGCGGTGGTGCGATGTGGACATAGACCACGCATCCAAATGTCCTCAAATGAGAGATATTTGGTGGAAATCCATAGGCGACTTGCATCGGAAAATAAGTTTGACTACAAGATGGTCGTAATCTTATTAGCTATGCAGCATGCAAGATTGCATGCCCCCATCCAGTCACATGCAACTGGGATTGCATTAGCAATGGACGAGCGACCCATTGTAGTCTCTTTATAAGAGATTCAGCTAACCTGTTCTAGGTGTGAACATGAGCTACATGATGTTCAACTTCAATGCCAGTTGCTTGGCAGTAGTCTAGAAAAACTTGTGATGTGAATTCCATGTATGGTTATGAGGAAAACACTAGAAGGAGGGTTGAATATTGTTTATGCAATTTAAAATGATAGTTACACCAAATTAAATTCCTAACCAACAATTAATGTAGAATGAAAATAAACCCTAAAATGAAAAAAATTCAAACACAATGATGTTTCAAGGGTTTGGATTACCCAAGTCACTTCCCGACTTGTTCCCAGTAATCCTACGTCCCTTCCACCCGGTTACCACCGGATACTCAAGTTAGAACCTTAACTTGAGGTTTCCTTAAAACCCACTTGTAGCAACCCTATAAGCGAAATCGAAATACACTCGATGTCCTTGACTCCCACAACTTGGGAGCAAGTAAACCACTCCGACAACCCGAGAGTAAATCAAATAACAAAAGTTATGAAGTATGACATAAACAACACTTACAATCATCTATGCCTTGAAGTAGAACTTGAAGGAGAGTGTATTGTGTGTTGAATGACTCTCTTGGAAGAGAGGAAAACCCTTTTTCTTGACTGCACCAAATGCCTAGAGGATTTCTCTTTGGTTCTAGGTTGAAGAGCAAGAGATTGAAAGATAAGAATTCTAGGGCTTTAGGATTTTAATAGCTTTGATCTTGGAAGATTGAAAGCTTGAATGAATGAGTAAGTGAGTAACCTCTCAATGAAACAGTAGAGGCTGCCTTTATAGTTTTCCCAAAGCCCTCAAACAAAATCCCCAAAAGCCCCTTTGAAATCCGTTGAGAAACAGCCAACAGATAGAATTTTCACACGCGACTGTCGACTGTTGAACAAAACACAGTCAGATGCTGCACTGTGTCAGAGGATAGGTGAGAATTCAAACGGTAACTTACCACGTGGACAGTCGACTGATGAAGAGAAGACAATCGACTGTTAAACTAACATGCGACTGTAAATCCTTCTACAGGCGACTGGTCGCAAAAAGTGTAAGCTGAGAAATTCTCAGAAAATACTGGAAAGACAGGACATGCGACTGATGAAGCATTCACATTTGACTGTTCAATGGACATGCGACTGTAAATACAACATCAGTCGACTGTCACAAACCCTGACATTTTTCCAGAGAGTTGAGTCTGCAGAGTAGTTCAAAGACAAGCGACTGTTGAAGCATTGACAGTCGACCGTGCCATTGGACAGTCGACTGTAAATACAACATCAGTCGACTGGCACTAGAATGATAAACATTCCAGAGAGCAAGTTCTGCAGAGTAATCATGGACAGGCGACTGTTGAAGCACTCACAGTCGACTGTGCCTTGGACAGTCGACTATAAAATCAACGTCATTCGACTGACCAGTTGAAATGGAATGATCATTGGGCAGATGATAGACAAGCGACTGATTTACAGATCACAGTCGTCTGTCTCTTGGACAGGTGCTTGTAAAATATACAGCAGTCGCCTGAGAGAGTTAAAGCTTAGAAGCCCAAAAATCAACTAATTAAGTATGTGCATAACATGCTATTGTAGAACAAAACACAGTCGACTGTTTTAGACAGGCGACTGTAAATTGTTTAGCAGTCGACTGTTGAGATCACATTATGCACATTCTTGAGAAAATATGAATTGGAGTCAAAGGAAAAATGATCTAATGATTTCCTATGACTGAAATGAAGATGTGTGTGTGCTCCATCATAGTTCTACCTCTAAGATACATACTAGAAGAGAAAAAAGATTATATTATGTAGAACTCTCTCTTCTATCCAAAGTATGAGCTTGAAGTCTTCTAGTAGCTTCAATCACCATCTTTGATCTCCCAATCCACTTTTCTTATTTTCCTTGATCTTTGAGTGACATTCATTGCTAATTGATCTTCATGATATGCTTAGACAATGGATTAACTGCAAATATGAGATTAGTCACAAGTATTTATGTTTGCTCATCACACAAAGTAGGGAGAAGTTCAATAATCAACATTCTCCCCTTTTTTGACGATGAAAACAAACATAAACAAAAAGATAAATAATTATGCTTATAGAAAACTTACTCCCCCTACATAGATGCCAATCAAGTTAGTCAATGAATATAAGGGCATCTGTTGATCAAATGAAGCAAGTATGTAAGATATAAATGAATGATATAATTTTCATAATATCTTGAAATCAAGGATTTTATAATCCAAATTCATTATATCTTACTCCCCCTGAATCTAAGGCAACTTCAATCTTAGATTCAAGTTTAGAATTAGAATTTACTTAGCACATTCTTTATGATCTGTTTATTTCTCTCCTCCTATGGCATTATCCTAAAGGTGGGAGTAAAATAACAACAATCGTGCTAAATAAGTACTAAAACTATCATGAGAATATAAAGATAGGATGTATATTCAATTTGATGCCAGCATATAAACGAAGGAAAACTAATCACGAAAGGGGCATCTCATTGACCTACATACCAAAAACTCATAAAACACAAGAAAACTTAGTTGACTAAAGGAACAAGAATCCAATATCAACATTTCAATCCAAATGTGAAAAACGTCTCACAACACATCATGAATATGATATAGCATTCAAAGAGACAATTTCACAATATTCACCCAATTACCGTATAGCAATGAGACAAAGTGTGAAGTAACAAAAAACGTTAATTTCATATATATCATCCAAATTTTACATGGAGTACAAAATGTAAAGATACAACTCCAAGTACATCAAAAGTATAGGAACAAAATACAAACATCATCATCTATAACATCAAAACAAATCAAAACAGAGATACAGACAGACACTCCAACCAAAATAACAAAAAAATCATATAGTGAGAGTCTATCCAGCATCAGCAACAGTCAACATCAGTCAATCTGGATGACTGATGGGTCTGAAGGGCGACCAGACTGACGGAACATCAATCTGGCAGAGCGACATGTCGGGTACACACGAGCCTTCCTCTTCGATGACGACGCACCAACAGAAGGAGGCTCAACGTGATCCCAGTGGGCTGAACAGCAGTAGACAGAGGCACGAAGCCTGGAGGAGTGGGGACAGCTGAATGGGTAGTATCCTCAGACAGAGAAAACATGGCCTGGAGGGTGGCCAGAATAAGGAAGCAGTGAAGAAAGAACGACTTGTACTGAAGCTCAAGGAGAAGTGAGAGCTTTTGATCCATAGAGGAAAGCAAGCTTTTCGATCAAAGAAACTCGATCACACAGCTGAGCGAGGAAAAAGTCTTTGAGCGGAACATACGGTGGAGGAGAGTGTGGCTGGTCAGCAGGCAGCGGAGTGGGTTCAGTTGCAGTGGCTGAGGGAATAGGCTCAGCGACGAAAATACCCAAGAACTCCCCTGAAGATAGTGGACTGCTGGATCCATGAAGATCGATTGTTAGAAGCTAGGGTACGGATGAGTCAATAAACGAAAGAGAGCGATATTTAAGACTCGACGATTGACGGAGGGAGAGTCAATCGAACAGACAATCGGAAGATTGGAGGAGTGATCGACGACAGGAGCTTCAAATCGACGAGAAATCAACGAACGGTGGAGTTCGAAGGAGGAAGACGAGTGAGTTTTCATCGGATGAGAGAGAAACCAAATGATCGAATCAGTGGCTCTTGAAGATATAAGAGGGGTCCAAAGAATCTGGGCCGTTGGATCGAAAAATCGACGGCTCAGATCAAGTTAACGAACCGCCACAACAGTTGACAGTCGACTGATGAACAATTGTCAGTCGATTGGTTGATCAGATAGAAATAGGATTGGGTTGACAGACAGTCAACTGATGCGTAATTCACAGTCGCTTATCGAAGAAACAGTCGACTGTAAGATACACATCAGTCGATTGACAGAGAATCAAAAATTTGAGGATAAAAACAGAGACTTCTGAAGATTTGGACATGTGCCTGATGACCAAATTGCAGTCGCCTGTCACAGGGACAATCGACTGTAAAATAAACATCAGTGGCCTGTGCGAAAAATATAGTCTGCTGTTTGATAAAATTGAGTTGGGCAATCGATGTCTAAGGAATGACAATCGTCTGTCCTGGTCCAGAAATGCATAATGAGGTAAAAATCCAGAGGATAGAGACAACTCACCATAGGACCTATACTTTAACACAAATCTAATCATGAAATCAATCCAGATAATCGAAATTATCAAAATCTTAAATACATCTCTTAAAACAAATATATGTGCAACATATAATTTATCAGAAGAAGAGAAGTAGAATGATGATATGAGCTCATTTATGATATAATAAAAAAGTATGAACTCATATATTTGAGATTTACCCATAATCCCTAATTCTCTACGCAACCTCACAAATGAATCTTCTTTAAGAGGTTTAATGAAGATGTCAACGATTTGTTTTTGGGTTTCAATGTACTCTAAGATGATGTCATTCTTAGCTACATGATCATTGATAAAGTGGTGTCTCACGTCTATGTGTTTGGTACGGGAGTGATGTACCAGATTCTTGGAAAGACATATAGCACTTTGGCTATCAACCATGATAGGGCAAGTATCACAATTGACACCGTAGTCCTTAAGGGTGTGTCTCATCCAAAGAACTTGTGCACATGCAAGACCCGCGGCAATATATTCCGCTTCAGTCGTGGACAATGATACCGAGTTTTGTTTCTTGAAAAACCAAGATGCTAGGGAATTTCCTAGAAAATGGCAAGTGCCACTAGTACTCTTCCTATCATATTTGCATCCCGTAAAGTTGGCATCACTATATGAGATTAACTCATATGTGCTAGATTTAGGGTAAAGTAACCCATAGTCGAGTGAATGATTGAGGTAACAAAAAATTCGTTTAACCGCAATCAAGTGTAACTCCTTAGGTCTAGCTTGATATCTAGCACAACGGCATACAGAAAACATGATATTGGGCCTACTAGCAGTTAAATAGAGTGAGCTACAGATCATATATCTATATAGACGAACGTCTACATCTTTTCCGTTCTCATTCTTGTGTAGATGGGTTGTCGTACTCATGGGAGTCCTTTTGCTTGAAGACGATTCCATTCCGAATCGCTTGATAAGCTCACATGTGTACTTGGTTTGATGTATGAAAGTCACATCCTTTATTTGCCGAATTTGTAATCCAAGTAAATAGTTGAGCTCACCCATATGGCTCATCTCGAATTCCTCCTTCATAGACTTAGAAAATTCTTGGCAAAGATTAAAGTTAATAGAACCAAATATAATATCGTCTACATAAACTTGAATCAATAGGATGTCATTTTCATAATTCTTAATAAAAAATGTTGAATCAACTTCATCCATTTTAAAACCTAAATCCAAAAGAAAGGTTGAGTCGGTCTCAACCCATATAACGCTTTCTTAAGTTTGAAAACATGGTTTGGAAGTTTTTCATGTATAAAACCGGGTGGTTGAGAAACATACACTTCTTCATTAAAAATACTATTTAAAAATGCACTTTTAACATCCATTTGAAATAGTTTAAAATTCTTATGATATGCAAAAGATAAAAGCAATCTAATAGCTTCTAATCTAGCTACGGTGGCAAAAGATTCTTCGAAATCAATACATTCTTTTTGCCGGTAGCCTTGAGCTACTAACCTTGCTTTGTTCCTTGTGATGACCACGTTCTCATCGGTCTTGATCTTGAAGATCCACTTGGTCCCAATCACTTGATGACCACTTGGAAGAGGAAAGAGCTCCCAAACTTCATTTCTCTCGAATTGTATGAGTTC
This sequence comes from Scilla litardierei, assembly GCA_030789695.1. Classification (NCBI taxonomy): domain Eukaryota; kingdom Viridiplantae; phylum Streptophyta; class Magnoliopsida; order Asparagales; family Asparagaceae; genus Scilla; species Scilla litardierei. The sequence goes on along the minus strand of CM061131.1, from coordinate 33,881,229 downwards.
TTCTTCCATTTCCACTATTCAAGAGCTATCCTCACATGCTTCTTGGATGTTCTTTGGCTTAATGGTAGAGACGAATGCGCAATAAGAGAATTCTTCAATTCTTGATCTCGTTCGAACACCCACACCAATATCTCCAATAATTTGGTCATGGGGGTGATTGTGAACGGTTGGGTAAGCTTTGGGAATCCCTGCATCACTTAGAACATCTTCAACAATCTCATTAATAGTGTTAGTCTCAATAATAGACTCATTTATCTTGACATTACTAAGAGAATCACATAAAACATCTACATTATCATCAATCACATGAGGAAAATCAAAATCTTCATAAAATGATGTGTAGTGGGTCCTTGATCGTTTAAGAGGATTTGTTGTATATCCGGTAGGCTTTGCAACGTGTGGAATATCCAACAAAGATACCTTCATCGGATCTTGGCTCAAATTTATCTAAGTTACCAAAGGTGTTCTTGATAAAACATTTTGAACCAAAAACACGAAAATATTTAACTTGTGGCTTTTGTCATAAAATAGCTCAAAACAAGTTTTGTTCATACGGGGTCTCACTAGAATCCTATTGAGCACATAACATGTCGTGTGCACCGTCTCTGACCAAAATTGTAGTCCAAGATGACTATCATGGAGCATGATACGGGCACACTCAATTAAGTTCCTATTCTTTCTCACTACAACACCATTTTGTGGTGGTGCGCGAGGAAAAGAAAAATTGTGAGTTATCACAGTGTCATCACAAAACTTTGTAAAAGACTCATTCTCAAATTTTCCCATAATCACTACTAATAGTGATAATGGTGGATCCTAAGAAATTTTGAATCTTCTTTGTAAATATGGTAAACTCTTCAAATGCTTCATTCTTATTATTTAAAAATGAGACCCAAGTAAATCTAGAGATGTCGTCAACGATAACTAATCCATAATGAGCATTACCTAAAGAAGCGGTTTTAGTTGGCCCAAACAAATCTAGATGAAGTAATTCTAGGGGCATAACTTAGTTTGAAAGATGATTTACTAAGTTTAACTCTCTGACATGAATCACAAAAGTTTTTCTTACTAAAAGCAATTTTTGGAAAACCTTTGACAAGATTATGCTTAGCTAACTTATATAAGTGCTTAAAATGAACATGACCATAACATAAAAGTTGTTCATTTGTATTAGCAACTAAGCAATGTTCTACGGTTTTAGGTAAGCTCAAATAATAAATATTTTTACGCCTAATACCGGTAAATAAAACATGTGAATCAAAATCAACAATTTTACACAAACCTTCTCCAAAGTTAACCGTGTAACCTTTGTCACAAAGTTGACTAATCGAGATGAGGTTATGACATAAACCATAAACTAAATATACATTTGTAATAAGAGGTTTGGAAGGATTACTGATTATACCTACTCAAATGATGGTTCCTTTTTGATTACCTCCAAAAGTGACCATTGCACCATCCTTGATGCTAATCACTTCGGAGAGCAATGAGGGATCTCCAGTCATGTGTTTGGAGCAATCACTGTCGAGTATTCATCCTTTCCTTTTAGAGCTAATTTGACCTTTATTGCTCACTTTCTTTCTCTTGGGTACCTACATAGTATACCATAAGCTCATGGTACCCAATTTTTTTTGGGTCCAAGGGGATTAGCCCTTTGGAAGCCCAGTCCAAGTGGACTTCTGCTTTCCAACATAGTTACAACTATTTATTGTTGGAAGCGACGATCTAAGATCTCTAGTTTGATGATGACAAACGTGTCGTTATATCTGACGTGTGTGCTCAATGTGTTTCAGGAATGGCAAAGTCGTTATTCTGAGCGTTGGAGAATTTGCTATCTACACAACTTATGGACTTGGTCAAAGCGCTATACACAAAGCGATTTGACTTGGTCAATATGGAGGGAGATGTAATCCTTTTGGGATTGAATCAAATCAATTAGAGATTGAGTTGATTCTTGAATTGCAAATCAAATCCCATATTGATTGGGCCAAATCCCTAAGCGGTTGACACAACCCTATCCCTTGCCATATTTCAAAACCTTAGATATTCCTACTTAAAACCCCTCCATTTATTCTCAAAATTCTTGTGCGGCAACCAAAAAGATACGGCCAAAACAAGAATCAAAATATCAGAAATCCGCACAAATTTTTTTTTTATGAGAGCCTCACGAAATCTCAAAGAGCCTTAACTCCCCTAAGAATCTTCAAGCAGTCATCTACCAAAAAGCAAAATCATCAAGCTGTTGTTATTTTGCAAAACTTCAAGAGTAACAGGCCAAAACAAAAGACCTTGCTTCGAAAATCAAATCCCTTTGAAATTACCAAAGCTTCCCTAGCGTTCACCCTCTTGCTGCAATCTTCAGCCATCAAGGTCCCAAGGAGCATCAACAAAAATATCATCTTCAAGCTGCTCGTTCAACTGCGCCATCTTCAAGCTGCTCGTTCAACTGCGCCATCTTCAAGCTGCTCTTTTTTGTTCTCCTTCAACCGTCGACAGCATCGCAATTCATCTCCATCTCCCAAGCATAACTGACGAAGATCCGCGTCAATATCGCTGCCGTGAGTCGCACTTGATTCATCGAGTCGCCGTCACCCGAAGCACACAGGTCGCCGTGCCATAATGCTTCCCTCGAGCCATCACCGGAGAAGGAGATTGCTGTTTCTGCTTAAAGACCGTACCTAAGAACTCGTCGCTGCTGGTCACCACAAAACGAGAGATCGCCGTTCACTATAGTCGGAGACGTCGAGAATCCCGTACGGAGCGTTGCCGTGAAGTCGAAGCGCCACTAAAGCACGTCGAGAGACCCACTTCATCTCCAACGCCACCTCGTCCACTCAAGCACATCATCGCCGTCGAACTTGAGGGAGATACCGCTGTTCCAACACCATCGCTCGGAGCTCACGTCGCCGGAGATGGCATCGTTCCGCTGATCAAGCATCTGCACGGTGAGGTCGAGGTTACGCCGTCGATCACGAAGCCCGCTGCTCCGAGACCGCCGCTGCCGTCGTCGTTCTGCCATCGGAGAAGACCTCGCCCATTGCCATAGAAGCGGAGAACAACGACCATGCATGCCCTAAAGACGAGGGAGTCGAAGCGACAGAGAAAGCTGACGTGGCAACCGGAGCGTCGGGAGATCGAAACGTAGAGAATTAAATTGCGTTGCTAACGTGGCTGAGGATTTTAGTGAATTGCTGTGCACATCGACAGAGTTATACCGAGTTTTGAACTGAAACTTTTTTACGCACAGACCAGTGCACAACTTGACATACATGAGTCGGATCGAGACACCGTTTGCGTCAGATTGGAGCTGACGACGTGCTGATTGACAGAGACGCCTACACGGACACGAGCTGAGCATTTCTAAACCCTTAAACTCTTTTATTCGTGTCTTAGTGTAACGTTCTCTGTAGGGAAAACTTTACCATCTTTAGGAAACTATTTTGGGACTTGTCTGGTTGGGGCTAGACAAGTGGACCCAGCTAGTTTGGGACTAGCTGGTAGAAAGCATTACTAGGATTGATAGTGAGAGGAAACACTGTGTGTGGGGTACTGAGAGCCTGGTGAGTGTAGAGACGTAGAGGGTGCTCTGAGCGTGCTCTAACTTGTGGTTTTGTACCTATTGCGCTATTCAATACTAGTATCTGCTTTGGGGGCTGGAGTAGGTCGAAAGGTCGACCGAACCAGGGTAAATCTGCTGTGTACTCTGTGTCTACTTTTTATTTACCCTGTTGCTGCTATAACTACGTGTGCTTATTCGTGGGTTGTACGAATTATTTTTATTAGCCTATTCACCCCCCTCTAGGTTAGGATCCAGATCCAACAAGTGGTATCAGAGCAGGTTTTAGGATCTAGCCTAGGATTGACCATGCATAACCATATGGATAGTGCTTTTGCTGAGGGTCAGTCTGTTTCCCGTCCCCCTAGATTTAATGGAGGTGATTATGCATACTGGAAAAATCGAATGAAAATATACCTCATTTCTGGAGATTACAAGGCTTGACAAATAATTGAAAAAGGATATAAACTGCATGTAATTAAAGTAGATAATGTTGAGATTGAAAAACCAAACGACAAATGGGATGATAATGATTGGAAATCTTATACTTTAAATGCTAAAGCTATGAATGCTCTCATTTGTGCACTTGATAAATCTGAATATAATAAAATCTCACATTGTTTAACTGCGCCGGAAATATGGCATACTTTGGAGGTGACGCACGAGGGAACTTCATAGGTGAAGGAGTCTAGACTTGCACTCCTGAGCACATAGTACGAGAGATTTCGCATGCTACCATCAGAGACCATATCAGAGATGTTTGCGAGGTTCACCAACATTGTCTACAAGTCTAGCTCGCTCGGTAAGCCATATTGTAGCCTTGAGCAGGTGAGAAAGATATTAAGAGCTCTGATAAGCTCTTTCAGGCCTAAAGTCACTGCCATCCAAGAAGCGAAAGATCTGTCACAGATGAGGGTGGAGGACTTGATAGGTAATCTAATGTCCCACGAGCTTGAATTGCAAAACGTGGATGAAAGGGAGAAACCCGAGGAGAAGGAGAAAGCTACAAAGCCACTTGCTCTGAAAGCTGGCGAAAGTGAGGATGCTGATGAGGACATAACGCTAATGGTCAGAAATTTCAGAAAGTATGTCCACACCAAGCAAGGAAGAACAGAAATGGCACCCAGGTTTAATCGCTCTAACTTTTTTCAGTCTTCTAAGCAAACTTATGATCAGAATGCTACTAATAGAATGACTTGTTTTAAATGCAAGAAAAGAGGACATCGAATGATGGATTGCCCACATGAGACAGCTCAGGTCGATGAAGAAAAAGGAAAACCTAAGGTGCTGACTTGGGATATGGACAGCGAAGCTGAGAGTGAGGAGAATGATCATGTTGCCATCTCATGCATGGCATTGATGGGAATACACGATGAGGTAATTTCTGGTAGTAAAACTGAGCTCCTTACTCTTTGTAAAGAAATGCAAGATAAAATAGTAGAGCTTGAGTCCACTATAGATGATTATCAAAATGAGAACTTTGAAATGCAACAATCTGAATATGATATGTCTAAGGAGATTGAAAAATTGAAAATTGAAATTGTTGCTCGTGACTCTACTATTGACATATTGAAAAAGGAAAAGTCCAGTTTTACTGATGAAACACCTTGTCTCTCTTGTCCTTCCTCGATGAATAATATTAGCATGCTTAAACTTGATTTGATTAAGCTCGAAACTGAAAAAGACTATGTGATTAGAGAGCTTAATGATAAATTCTGCATGTTGGATAATGACTTTAAAAGAAAAATGATTAAATTTGAAAAGAAAGAAGAGGAACACAAGAGAGCTTTTATAAGTAAATGCACATTGCTTGTGAAAGAAAATAAATTGTTAAAATCTAAAGTTTCTAATCTTGAATTGGCCATTAAGAAATTCTCTATGGAAAAACAATCGTTGGATACCATTTTAGAGAATCAATTATATGGCAATAATAGAAGAGGACTTGGATTTGGTTTGAAAAACGTTGAAAAGCCAAAATTCAAGAAATTCCACAATGCACCCTCTATTGCAAAAAACATATATGCGAAGTGCTTTACTTGTGATAGTGTAAGCCACACATCATATTATTGTAAGTTTAGGAACTCAAATATCAAGTTTAAACAAGTATGGATTCCTAAATCTTTAATGGCTAACACTAGTGGACCTTGTTGGATTTCAAGGTCACACTTAACACCTTTCATGTAGGTGTGATGGAGGTTTGGCGAGGAGCAAATTTTTAAAGTCTCATTCTACTTCTAGCTCCTTAGCCAAATAGCGACGAGAAGGTATAATTTTTATCCCGCTTTGCATTTCATTGCATACCTTCATAAATTGTTTCATGTGCTTGATTTATTTTTTCTTGTGTGCTTGTTTGCATGATTTTTTAATGTGTTTATTTCTGAAAAAAATTCAAAAAAAAAATTCAAAAAAATTGAGCTTAAAAGAATACCCTTTATGATTTATCTTAAGTGGTATTGTATGAATGTTCGAATCTATCCCTTGTAGAAGTTAATTCATTATTGTTGTAGCTACATGAACATGTTGTTCTCTTTTTAGTAGCCATGACAAGTCTCGTAAATTTCGAATTTGACTTCTACACTTACATTTGCACTTTCACGATAATTGACTCTTTAGTGCTTTTGAAGATTCTTTTGAAGAATATTGGAAAGTGAATGTAAGAATGATTAAAAAGTCTGAATTTTCTAAGGGATATGATGTGTTTAGACATGAATTAAAATTGAGCACAAAAGAATTGAAAAAAAAATATCTGCTCTGTATGAAAAATGGATACACTTCATGGCTAATACACAACCCACGAGTATCCAACTTATGATACATGGGTAATCATTAGTGTTGGTGTATATAACTCGTCAAGCAATGCCATCCCACATTTAAAATTCCTTTTAGGCCATGTTTTAGGGTTCGGTAACTTGAACTCATCTTTGATGAGGTGGAAAAAATCAATCCTAGTGATATTCATGAAAAATTGGAAAATGTGGATTGATTTGGATGATTTTATGAAATTGAATCTCCCCTAGTACTTTATTGTCTATATCATTACACTTACACAAAGGTGGAGAAGTCACTTTATGAAATTCTATGAGCTTGAATTGTTTGCTAATTAGAAAACTCTTGTAAATGCTAGCTATAACTTATAATGGTTTATTTTTGCATGAGATATTTTTGGGACTTCATTAGCCCACTTTTGATGATAACAAAGGGGGAGAAAGAAAAATAAAGATTTGGTTGGTGTGTCGGTATTATATGCAAGGTTATAAAAAACGATAGGCGCTAGGCGTTCGGATTGCTAGCGCCTAGCGCCCAGAGCATTAATCGGGGATTAATCGGCCTAGGCGGATTTGCATTTTTTAATTATTTTATTTATTTTTATATAATATATTTATGTTTATATATAAATATATAAATATATTATTTAAAATACATCAAATATTTAATACATACTAAATCAAGTTCAGTTTACCTACTTTAGAGTATTTGTGTGCAAAAAAATAAAATTTAATAGATACTCTTGTGCAATTAAGCCATTTACCAAAAACGCCCAGACACCGCCTAGGAACCGCCCAGAACGCTTAAGCGGCCGATTAATCCAAAAACGCCCAGATTGACCGCCCAGGCCATAGTTGGAGCGTTTACTGGCCGCCTAGCGCCTAGGCGCCGCCCTGGCGGCCGCCCAGGCCGATTTTTAGAACACTGATTATATGTAGAAAGATTTGGTTGGTGTGTCGGTATTATATGTTGAAGGGGGAGCTTGCAAAATACATAAAGAGGGGGAGCATGAGAGAAGTGCAAAATACATAAAGAGGGGGAGCATGAGAGAACGGGGAGCATGCTTATATTTGCTATACTTGTTGTGCATGCTTTGTAATGCTTGAATGTCTCATTGTTACATCATATTGCATGCGTTACACCCTTCATCACACTTCACACACGCACAACTATTTGCTCAAATCTTTTATGAGTTTGTCATCATCAAAAGGGGGAGATTGTTGGAAGCGACGATCTAGGATCTCTAGTTTGATGATGACAAACGTGTCGTTATATCTGACGTGTGTGCTCAGTGTGTTTCAGGAATGGCAAAGTCGTTATTCTGAGCGTTGGAGAATTTGCTATCTACACAGCTCATGGACTTGGTCAAAGTGCTATACACAAAGCGATTTGACTTGGTCAATATGGAGGGAGATGGAATCTTTTTGGGATTGAATCAAATCAATTAGAGATTGAGCCAAAATTTGAATTGCAAATCAAATCCCATATTGATTGGGCCAAATCTCTAAGCGGTTGACACAACCCTATCCCTTGCCATATTTCAAAACCCTAGATATTCCTACTTAAAACCCCTCCATCTATTCTCAAAATTCTTGTGCGGCAACCAAAAAGATACGGCCAAAACAAGAATCAAAATATCAGAAATCCGCACAAAAAGTTTTTTATGAGAGCCTCACGAAATCCAAAGAGCCTTAACTCCCTTAAGAATCTTCAAGCAGTCCTCTACCAAAAAGCAAAATCATCAAGCTGTTGTTATTTTGCAAAACTTCAAGAGTAACAGGCCGAAACAAAAGACCTTGCTTCGAAAATCAAATCCCTTTGAAATTACCAAAGCTTCCCTAGCGGTCACCCTCTTGCTGCAATCTTCAGCCATCAAGGTCCCAAGGAGCATCAACAAAAATATCATCTTCAAGCTGCTCGTTCAACTGCGCCATCTTCAAGCTGCTCGTTCAACTGTGCCATCTTCAAGCTGCTCTTTTTTTTGTTCTCCTTCAACCGTCGACAGCATCGCGATTCATCTCCATCTACCAAGCATAACTGACGAAGATCCGCGCCAATATCGCTGCAGTGAGTCGCACTTGATCCATCGAGTAGTCGTCGCCCGAAGCACACCGGTCGCCGTGCCTCAATGCTTCCCTCGAGCCATCACTGGAGAAGGAGATTGCTGCTTCTGCTTAAAGACCGTACCTAAGAACTCGTCGCTGCTGGTCGCCACAAAACGAGAGATCGCCGTTCACTATAGTCGGAGACGTCGAGAATCCCGTACGGAGCGTTGCCGTGAAGTCGAAGCGCCACCAAAGCACGTCGAGAGACCCACTTCATCTCCAATGCCACCTCGTCCACTCAAGCACATCATCGACGTCGAACTTGAGGGAGATACCGCTGTTCCAACATCATCGCTCGAAGCTCACATCACCGGAGAAGGCATCGTTCCGCTGATCAAGCATCTGCAAGGCGAGGTCGAGGTTACGCCGTCGATCACGAAGCCCGCTGCTCCGAGACCGCCGCTACCGTCGTCGTTCTGCCATCGGAGAAGACCTCGCCCATTGCCGTCGAAGCGAAGAACAGCGACCCTGCATGCCCTAAAGACGAGGGAGTCGAAGCGATAGAGAAAGCTGACGTGGCAACCGGAGCGCCGTGAGATCGAGACGTAGAGAATTAAATTGCATGCTGACGTGGCTGAGGATTTTAGTGAATTACTGTGCACACCGACGGAGTTATACCGAGTTTTGAACTGAAACTTCTTAACGCACAAACCAGTGCACAACTTGACATACAGGAGTCGGATCGAGACACCGTTTGCGTCAGATTGGAGCTGACGACGTGCTGATTGACAGAGACGCCTACACGGACACGAACTGAGCATTTCTAAACCCTTAAACTCTTTTATTCGTGTCTTAGTGTAACGTTCTCTGTAGGGAAAACTTTACCATCTTTAGGAAACTATTTTGGGACTTGTCTGGTTGGGGCTAGACAAGTGGACCCAGCTAGTTTGGGACTAGCTGGTAGAAAGCATTACTAGGATTGATAGTGAGAGGAAACACTATGTGTGGGGTACTGAGAGCCTGGCGAGTGTAGAGACGTAGAGGGTGCTCTGAGCGTGCTCTAACTTGTGGTTTTGTACCTATTGCGCTATTCAATACTAGTATCTCCTTTGGGGGCTGGAGTAGGTCGAAGGGTCGACCGAACCAGGGTAAATCTGCTGTGTACTCTGTGTCTGCTTTTTATTTACCCTGTTGCTGCTATAACTACGTGTGCTTATTCGTGGGTTGTACGAATTATTTTTATTAGCCTATTCACCCCCCTCTAGGCTAGGATTCAGATCCAACATTTATTAATTCATTAAAGTAGGAATCAATATAAGCATTCCTAACATTTAAACTAGTGTTCTTGGGACCCCAAATTGTGTAAGTTTTGGAAGTCCCTTTCCTAGTTGCATGCACAATTGTTTGATTTCTATATGGTGCATGCTTCTTAGGAACATGAGTTCTATCATAAGAATAAGGTGGTGGAAATGCATTAGACATATGTGGGTTGTATGCATGTTTAGGAACATGCATGCTGTATGAAACATATGGAGCATGCATGACATGTGGTGGATGTGCATACATGTAAGAATGATGTGTATGAGCATATAAATGTGTAGGGGCACGTGCATGAGTATTTCTCGTGTGTGGATTTGCACGTGTCCGTGGGTGTGGAGCATAAAAGGTGTCATATGTGTCCACTTGTGAAGTAGGAGATTTCCTACGTGGATGAAGGTTGGTGTACATGTAAGCATGGCCTCTCTTTTGGTTTCCACCCTTAGCAGATTTCTTGCCAAAAGGAAGCGATGGAGAAGTGGTGGCTTTCTTGGTAGGTTTGCTACCCATAGTGTCTTTGACACCACTTGTGGATGCACGGGAGGATGGCCTCACAAAGTCTATAGTGACACCATTATAGGAGGTGTGAGCATTGGATGCATTCGCTTCCACATAACCAAGTTCGACACAATGTGTGGCCGAAATTGGTTTGCGGGCAAATCATCCAATTGTCCTTTCTCCTTGTTAAATCTTATAACACGGAAGGACATGATCTCATATTTCTCCTTAAGAGAAGAAATATTGGTACCAAGGTGGACACCCGTGCTTTGAGCTCGTGCACTTAGGTTTTAAGAGAATCATTCTCTAAACCCAATTGTGTGTGTTGTGAAGCTAGATCACTATTATCCTTAGGATACGTTTGATCTAGTTGAGATTTGAGGGTATTCACCTCATTTCTCAAAGTGACATTTTGAGAAGCCAAATTTGCTTTCTCAAGAGTTCGTATATCAACAATGGTGTCATTGTTGATAATGCATGATATGGATGATTTGCTAACAGATAATTTCTTTAAACTAGTAAATCTAAGCATGAGGGATTGATACTTAGAGAATAGTTCTTCGTTAGTTATCCGAAGTTTATCCACAGTTACCTCGGATTCATCCATGTCGCTATCACTCTCAACGGAGAGTGGGTCTTCTCGTGCCATGAAGCACATGTGGGTGCTTTCACCCTTCTCGTCCTCGGATTTGCTTAAGGAATCCTCGCTTGAGTCATCAAACGTACCGACAAGTCCTTTCTTCTTGTCCTTCTTGAATTTATCCGACTTGTGGTACTTTGGTGCCTTCCACTTCTCTTTGTTTCGGAGCATTGGGTAATCCTTCTTGATGTGCCCTGGCTTGTTACACTTAAAACAAAGAGATGTAGAGTTATTACTAGAGTCAAATTTATTCTTGGAGGGAAATTTACCTTTGGGAAAGACGCGTTGAAACTTCTTCGCCATTTGCACCGTTTTCTCCAAGTCCATCTCTTTTTCTGATTCTTCTCTTTCGGAGGATGAAGAATTAGCTTTGAATGCTAATGCCTTCTTCTTCGCCTCCGTTGGATTCATCATAGCTCGAATCTTCAATCGGTTCTCCCATCTTACTTCGTAAGACATGAGAGTCCGATGAGATTAACCACATTGTAATTCTTCATGTCGTTGACCTCCTCGATTGCAATAGCTCTTCTTTCCCATTTGGAGGTCATTCCCATAATTATCTTTCTTACATTATCTTGTTGGGAGTAGACTTGACCAAGAGCTTCGAGCTCAATGGTGATGTCAGTAAATCGTCCATACATTGTTGCTATGTTCTCATTTTCCTGCATGTGGAACATATCGAAATTTTGTACAACAACATATAGTTTTAGAAAGTTTTACCTTATTCGTTCCCTCATGCGTAATGACGAGATGGTTCCAAATTTGATAGCACTCTTACATGTGCATATCTTGTTGAACTCATCCGGATCCAACACACAATGAAGAGCGTTCATTGTCTTGGTGGTGTTGACTTCGGCAGACTTCTCGGAGGGCGTCCATTTGTCGAAATCATCTTCGCTGGGCTAGTCGTATTCCTTGTGGAGGGTTCTCCAAAGGGAAGCACTCCTTAGGAATGTCTCCATCCGGCATTTTCAATAGCCGAAATTCGTGCCATTGAAACGCAGAGGACGCACCGGTGATTGTCCTTCGAAGACGGTTGACGCACCATCACGATCGTGATTGTTGTACGTAGTCGGTGGAGGAACGTTGTTGTTGTTGGATACCATAGCTTTAAACCAGTGCTCTGATACCAATTGTAGGGTCCATGGCTATGAGGAAAACACTAGAAGGGTGATTGAATAGTGTTTATGCAATTTAAAGTGATAATTACACCAAATTAAATTCCTAACCAACAATTAATGCGGAATGAAAAGCTAAAATGAAACAATGCAAAAACAATGATGTTTCAAGGGTTCGGATTACCCAAGTCACTTCCCGACTTGTTTCCGATAATCCTACGTCCCTTCCACCTGGTTACCACCGGATACTCAAGTTAGAACCCTAACTTAAGATTTCCTTAAAACCCACTAGTAACAACCCTATAAGCGAAATCGAAATACACTCGATGTCCTTGACTCCCACAACTTGGGAGCAGACAAACCACTCCGATAACCCGAGAGTAAATCAAATAACGAAAGTTATGAAATATGAAATAAACAACACTTACAATCATCTATGCCTTGAAGTAGAACTTGAAGGAGAGTGTATTGTGTGTTGAATGACTCTCTTGGAAAAGAGGAAAGCCCTTTCTCTTGACTGCACCAAATGCCTAGAGGATTTCTCTTTGATTCTAGGTTGGAGAGCAAGATGCAGAAAGATAAGAATTCTAGGGCTTTAGGATTTTGAGAGCTTTGATCTTGGAAAATTGAAAGCTTGAATGAATGAGTAAGTGAGTAACCTCTTAATGGAACAGTAAAGGCTGCCTTTATAGTTTCCCCAAAGCCCTCAAACAAAATCCCCAAAAGTCCCTTTGAAATCCGTTGAGAAACAACTGCACTTTGTCAGAGGGTAGGTGAGAATTTAAACGGTAACTTACCACGTGGACAATCGACTGATGAAGAGAAGATAGTTGACTGTTAAACCAACATGCGACTGTAAATCCTTCTACAGGCGACTGGCCGCAAGAAGTGTAAGCTGAGAAATTCTCAGAAAATACTGGAAAGATAGGACATGCGACTGATGAAGCATTCACAGTCGACTGTTCCATGGATAGGCGACTGTGAATACAACATCAGTCGACTGTTCAAACCCTGACATTTTTCAGAGAGTTGAGTCTGCAGAGTAGCTCAAAGACAGGTGACTGTTGAAGCATTGACAGTCGACTGTGCCATTGGACAGTCGACTGTAAATACAACATCGCACTAGAATGATAAACATTCTAGAGAGCAAGTTCTGCAGAGTAATCATGGACATGCAACTGTTGAAGTATTCACAGTCGACTGTGCCTTGGACAGACTATAAAATCAACATCGGTCTACTGGCCAGTTGAAATGGAATGATCATTGGGCAGATGATAGACATGCGACTGATTTACAAATCACAGTCGACTGTCTCTTGGATAGGCACCTGTAAAATGTACAGCAGTCGCCTGAGAAGCCCAAAAATCAACTGATTAAGTATGTGCATAACATGCGGCTGTAGAACAAAACACAGTCGACTGTTTTTAGACAGGCAACTGTAAATCGTTCAACAGTCGATTGTTGAGATCACACTATGCACATTCTTGAGAAAATATGAATTGGAGTCAAAGAAAAAAGTTCTAATGATTTCCTATGACTGAAATAAAGATGTGTGTGTGTGTGTGTGCGTGTGCTCCATCATAATTCTACATCTAAGCTACATACTAGAATAGAAAGAAAGAAGATTACATTATGTAGAACTCTCTCTTCTATCCAAAGTATGAGCATGAAGTCTTCTAGGAGCTTCTATCACCATCTTTGATCACCCAATCCACTTTTCTTGCTTTCATTGATTTTTAAGTGACATCCATTGCTAATTGATCTTCATGATATGCTTAGGCAATGGATTAACTATAAATAGGGAATTATTCACAAGTATTTATATTTGCTCATCATTAACACCAAGTAGGGAGAAGTCCAATACTCAACATTCCCAAGCATTATACAGATGTACTAGTCATCGCCCGCGCATTTGGTGCGGAACAACAAATTAGCGTACAAAAATTTAGCGGGCGCCATTGGCACGGAACAACAAATTAGCGTAATAAAATTTAGCTGGCGTCTTCGGCGGGGAACAAATTCGGCACAGAACAACAAATTTGGCGCCCGCGCCTTTTGCGCGGAACAACAAATTAGCGTAAAAAGTTTAGCGAGCGCTTCCGGCGCGGGCGCGGAACAAAGCTGAAGGTATTTTTACGCTAATTTCTTGTTCCGCTAATTGTTTTACCGTAAATTTTTTATTTTGTTTAATTTAATGGATCATTCTTCTCCACAATCTTTCTCAAGGCACTTTTAACTTCAAAGTGTAGGTTCCCAAGGCACTTTTCTCCCAAATTTAATCTCCACAATCTTTCCCAAGGCACTTCTAGTTTCAAAGTTTAGGTTCCCAATGCACTTTTTCCCCAAATTTAATTTCCACAATCTTTCCCAAGGCACTTCTAATTTCAAAATTTAGGTTCCCAAGGCACTTTCCCTCCAAAATTTAAGTTTTCCTACTAAAATTTTCACAAAAGCCAATCTCAACCATTGATTTACCAAGATCAAATCTCAGCCACTCTTTATCTTGTCCTAGTCAGCCCTAGAATTCAAAAAACGCTGTCAAATGTATAATAGATTTTCTTAATCTGGTTATCTGGGAAATGTGCCCGCAACTTAATGATTTGTGCCGGTAGCTTTGCAAGGGCTATGTTGCATGTGGACAGTAGGCACACATATGACCATTTAGAAGATGCGCCTCTCAGTAGCATGAAGTACCGGAATTGGCCACTTGAGGGATGAATAGGCCCACAAATGTCTCCATGTATTCTTTCCAGGAAGCTGGGAGACTCTGTGTCCACTCTAAGTGGAGATGGTCTCGTAATCAATTTACCTTTGTAATAAAGGGGACAATGAAATTTACGCTTTTGAAGTAACTTCAGGTTCTTCAAATTATGTCCACGGGATTGCGATATGATGCAGTGCATCATTGCCGATTCGGGGTGTCTGAGTCTATTATGCCAGTGTTGGAATTTTGGTTGATTTTTGCACTTCTGGTGCTCAATTATATTAGCTTCCATCGCTCAAATTGTTGTATGGTAGAGACCCGACGGGAGTCCATCAAAATGCTCAACGATGGTTTTAGCACCGTTTTTAAGAGTCGTTACATACACGTATTCTTTGTCATGTTTGTCCACCGTTTCAAGGTGGTATCCATTTAGACGGGTGTCTCTGAAACTTAGTAAGTTTTTGTGCGAGCTTGGAGAGAAAAGAGCATCTTTTATTAAGGTTTGTGTTTTATTGGGGAGCAAAATGTTTGCTTCCCATGATCCTTCTATTATACTTGATGGACCGGAAATAGTATTTACGGTGCCATCGTATTTGTTGATGCTTTGAAAAAGCAAATGTCTCGAAGGATTGTGTGCGTAGAAGCACTATCCACTAGGCATTTATTATCCATCTATAGCAAGAAAGAAAAGTATAGCAATATAAGACACAAAAATAAGCAAATTTCATTCAAAGTCTGAAAATAAACTAACATGCTGAAAGAAAACAAACATCTAGAGAGAAAATTGCTTTTCAACTACATTTGATTGCAGAAATAAATTAAGCATCAGTCTAGCATGTCATCGTTCGAGATATCCTCGGCGATGAACCGAATTGGAGCTAGGTCTTCATTTTCCACCAAGTTTGTTTTAGCAGGCTTCTGGCTAGTTTGGTACAAATCCTGGAGGTGGCGTGGAGTACGACAGTTTCTGGATCAGTGTACAGTCATGCAACATCTGTAGCATTTGTCTTCCCAGTCTTTTTTGAGGGCAGATGTCTGGCTGGCGTCTTTCCTCTTCCACACATTTTTCCTCTTCCCCTCATTGTTGTTCTTTTGAGGGGGACCTCTAGTATGCTTCTTCATTGCCTTTCCCTTCTGGGGTTTGCCTTTGAATTTATTCTTCTTCTTTGGGAGGAGATATTGTGCGCTTCAAGTGCAGTGCCAGCAGGGCGCAAGTTATGGGTGGCCAGCAAAAGGTCTCTGTTCTGTTCTGCCATCGGAAGACATGAGAGAAGTTCTGAGTATTTCGTGAATTTTCGTTCACGATACTGTTGCATGAGGATAACATCCTTCTCATGGAAGGAAGTAAAAGTTTTCTCCAACATGCGTTCCTCCGTCACTTTTTCACCACACAACTTCAGGCGTGCGGTGATACTGAATAATGCTGAGTACAACTCGGCAATGGACTTGAAGTCTTGTAGACGGAGGTTCTCCCATTCGCAGGGCTCGAAGAAGGATAACATCTTTTTGATGTTTATATCGATACTCGAGTGCGGTCCATAACTCGTATGAGTCTTCCACTGTGTGGTACGCGGCCTTCAGGGTCCGATTGATATGACGTCTAATAGTTCGAGGAAGGATAACATCTTTTTATGTTTGTATCGATCCTCGAGTACGGTCCATAACTCGTATGAGTCTTCTACTGTGAGGTACTCGGCCTTCAGGGTCCGATCGATATGACGTCTGATATAGATAATGACTTTCGTCTTTTCTATATCAGGCACCTTATCGCCAGCAGCAATGGCTTGACTCAAGCACTGAGAGTGCAGATGGAATTTGATATCCAATTTCCAGATTAAGTGATTCTTGCTTGTGGCTTCCAATACATTGAAGTCGACGCTTGCTATCTTTGCCATTTATCTAAGCATGTTAAACAAGCAATAATTAAATATTTGAAATGAAATAAATAATCATGCAATTCACACACAGATATTTATTGTGTGGATCGGCTAGTCACCATTTTCAAATTACAAAATAAAGTCCATATAAGTCCCATTAAAAAGAAAATACAATTTGGGAACCCTCATGTGGCCCCTATTCTTCTGGAAATAGATCTTCTTCGCCATGGGACGTGAGCCAGTCTTGGAAATTTTACAATTTTAATCCTCACTACAATTTCTCTCAAAAGAAAAAATTACGAGGAAAATAAATGGTGACAAATAGCCGATCCAAAACCACAACAGAATATCAACATTCGTCGCAGAAACATCAACAATGTAGCATGCATTCGTTTATTGATCACATGCATGTAGTAATATTAATTGCAAATAAATTCATGCTACAAGCAATGAAAATATGCAACATCACATACATTTTAATGGAATAAAATATTTTATGTTTAATAATTAATTGGACCACGTGGAAACGTCATCACCTGGTAGGTTAGTTGACTAACAACAGAGCGGTCTCAAGATCATCATAATTATTAAACATGAAAAATAATAATCTAGTCCAATATGAACAATGCAATTGATGATGAATTAAAATAGAATGGACCAAACTTAATTTAAAAAATGGATCAAGAATTTACTGTAAGCCCCTGATTAATTTCCGTTATAGTCCTTCGTTAAAAGAAATTTTTTTTCGGATAACCCTAATTAGGGGTTTTGCGGCGACAGGCCGCAGGCGATGCGCGGGGAGCGGCTGCAGGCCGCAGGCGGCGATGCGCGTATGCGGTGAGGCGGCTGCAGGCCAAAGGCGGGCAGTGCGCGCGATGGGTGCGGACTCGTGCAGGCGGTAACAGGCTGCCCGGTGAGCGAGGCGAGGCGCGCGCGGCGGGTGCGGGCGGGCGGCGATAGGCCGCCCGTCGGATGTGTGAGGGCGGCGACCGGCCGTCCGATGAGCGCGTCGAGGAGAAGCACACGAGGGGGGCGCGCAAGGCGAGCGTGCGCGGTCGGCGATAGGCCGCCGGGCAAGCACGACGGGCGCGTGCATGCGGCGACAGGCCGCCTGGCGAGCGCGCGGGGCGGGCGCGCACGGGCGGCGCGGGCGGCGGGCGGCGCGGGCGGGTGGGCGTCGGCTGCAGGCCGCACGATGGCGCGCGCGGGGAGGGTCCTCCAATCCCTCTAGATCCATAAATTTCAGGAAATAAACAGATTTTTATTGTAAAAATACAATTTTTAATCTATCAATCAATGTTCTATCTCGTAAAAATTGATTTTTAACGCCAAAACGTTGAATTTTGATCGTTTAAAAATATGATTTTTCATACAGATCTAGGTAGAAAAGTAGATCTAATAGAAAACAACACAGATCCATCATCATGCACATGAAAAATTAGATCTAAGGAATATAGATGATTATCTCTACATCCTACCCGCCAGATCTAGCAAAGTTTGGAGAAGGAAGCCCAATCCGCGTTCTCGCGATTCTTCCGTCGGCAGAGGTTCGGCTCAGCTGACGAACGTGCTGCTAACGTGTTATGAAGGTGACGGTCACTGAACCCGTAACCCTATATTTATAGGAAAAGATTACATAATGGGTGGTACCCTAAACACTAGTGGACTCTATATGGGCCTACAAAAGCCCATTCATAACCGTTATTATAATTAAAAATTATTATTATAGTTAAGATCCTACTGCTTTTTTTTTGAAACTTTTTGATACATCGAAAGAAAGATCCTACAGCTTTTGATAATAAATGTTTAGGATGGAAGGACACGAATAAGTGAAAGGACCACCAAGAAGAGAGAAAGCAAAACACTTCATATTCATGTTCTTTCATATGATACAGCTTAAAAAGCATTCTCTTCAAAGAAAAACAAAGAAAAAAGATACATATTCTTTTCTTCAAAAAAAGATTAATGTATTACAGAAGCCACATGAGCCCTTTTAATCGTTTGTAACATGCTACGAGTTAAGGTGGTATCCTGAAAAAACCCTCCAATAAATGAAAGTAAGGAATCGCAACCAACACACGCAAAGTTGAGATAGAACTCGAGAAAGCATTTTCTGTTAACGAAACATCCGAGGCACCTAGCACATGTTGTACTCCTTAGAAACCTTCATTTTGATGTCTCTCAAGTTTAATTATGTTGCCAAGCAATTGCTCAGATTTCATTCTCCTATCCTCCGCTCCTGGGAGGCACATGATCGAGACCCGACCAGTGCACCCTTTACCCGATGAATACAGGAAAAAAAAAGGTTCAACCATGTTTACTCATTTTTAGACTAGAGAAAAATTCTTTCAAGGAGACGCTGCAGTCTGCACCAATTCAGCCCCCCCACCCCCAAAAAAAAAAAGGAATAAAAAATAACTCCAAATTATATTCTTCACAAGCAATCTAGTACAATGGCTAGTCATTGCTTGTTTAATTTTACCCACAAGCAAACTATATCCAAATCATCAACCCAGTAAGAAGCGCATTCTCTAATGAAAATCCTCATGAATTTAGAATTGACAATGTCCGAGAATTGGATTCAGTTTATTCCATCATAAAAGGTCAGGAAACAATTAGGAGAACATCGTCGAGAAACTCTAGAAAGTCCAAAGAGACGCATGGGAGAGATGTTGTCTATTACTCACATGTGAGGGGCAAAATCAACAAGATGATTTGCCCCCTACTTTCACTTGTTTGTATACAGAAGAAAGAAAGGAAGATAGCTTCATCGCCGCTGTTCTGATGTGCCATTGTTGCAAACAAACACAGCTTCCTCCCATGGAAGCTCTCATATGTATTGGTAGTACACAGCATGTCAGCAGCTCTAGTCCTTTTGGTAGAAAGATAACACAAGGTCCGTGTGTCCTGAGAAGAGCTGAGTATCCACGAATAGCTGCAGGTACATGCGAAGACGGGAAAAAACATATCAGAGACTTAATCGACGATTATGGAATCACTTTTGCCCCCAAGAGAAACAAAGGAAGAAGCAGAGAGTTCCTTTGCCGATTATATTGAATCTAGGAGCATGTCTTTCATTTTCCATTTCATCTTTTATAGTCTTAACGGCTGTCTAAATATGGATCAGAATCCAGTTCAGCTGCCCATGCAACACATAATAATTATTAGACGAAGAATTAGAGTAATGTACCGCATGAACTAAGCTCAAGCATATAACACTTCGTTTGGAGGAGGTTGATGATTCGAATGTCCACAACCGAGTTGGAGAGAGGATTTTTCGACTAGAGATGCACATGAACACCATTACAGGTATACTACAAAACCATTCGAGTTCATGGTGCATAAAGGTTGTAACATATCTTTGGAAACTCTTTCCGAAACATGTACATGGAGAGCATACAGCATACTAATTAAGATTCTTAGAAATAAAGTTTCTTTTAAGCAAGCACTTTTCCCTTGGTGGAAGCTTCCTTCCCTTGATGGGGGCATCCTTTACCATATGCAGATCGACTTCCTCATACATACGTACGTCCATCCGTCCATTCATACATAAATGTGACACAATGAGAAGGTGAATGTGACGTCTATAGTGAGATGTCCCTACTAGCTCATCCATCCACCCTTCCATACATAAAGGCGATACAATGAGATCGTGAATGTGCCTCTTATCGTGAGATGGTCTTACTAGCTAATCCAATAAATGGTTGGGCTTCGTAGATCTTGATCTATCCATCAAACGATCTCCACACCAATGTAAATTTTTTTGGACTATTTAGAGCTAACACATGCATCAAGTCTTCGTAAAATCAATAATCAATGGGTTTCAAGCTTCCATGAAAAGTACCGATATCCGAGTGGGTTGATCCATGTCTTAGGGTTCAAAATAACATAATTTTTCAGGGTATAGATTTATTAACATGTTACATAACATAAATGGTATCAATCAACGATTGGGTTAATAACCGATTGGGCCATTCACAACAAGGATCCAATCTCACCATCTTATTGTATCATATTATATTAACTAATTATGTCAAAAATGGACCTGTTACATAAATTTGTAGATAAATCATCAGAAACAATGTATCACGTGATCCTAGATGTGTGACATGGTTGTCATGCATTACGTAGGGGTCAATGGCATGCATAGCATGCATGATGAGTTAATACCTTGCATTTTGGACCAAAGATACCGCGACACATGTAATTCACCTACTGTATTAGACTTAAACAGGAGAGGGACATCCAAGCTTTCTCATTCTCTCCCTTCTTTCACCAGAGTGGACACATGAATTTTTCATACTGTGTCATGAATGCATAGCTTCGAGTGCAATTTTCAAGTCTCAAAACTTTGGGTTAGGGAGCTGTTAGCGACCAATCACTTGGGACACCTTCAAGGAGCTGTGCAAGACCCAATTTCTCTCCAAAAGTAGAGATGAAACTGCATGCTAGGTTCACAAACATAAAACAGGGCTCCATAATAGTGGAGCAATACGATGCTGAGTCTGTTCGTTTGCCCTATAGATGGTGGCCACTCCTAACTCGTGCCAGATGCTTCCAATAAGATCTAAATATCGAGATTAGAAGAAAATTGATTGTGGTAGTCCTGAACACACATTGCAGTTTTGTCAGCGGCTCATCAGCATGAGTATGTTGAGAGAGACGCTGAAAGAGAGTAACTTTTGACTGCCCTAACAAGATGATCACTTCCACCACCTTTGGTGGTAGTAGCAGAGCCGAACCATTGGCCTCCAGCACAACCAGAGAACCCTTCCTCGTTGAGCATATGCAGACAACTCCACAGCATACCACACTTCAAAAAGATCGGGACTCCAACTTAGTAACCTGTGGTATGCAACTACTGCCAGCAATCAAGATATATCATAAGAGACTGTCATTGCTAGAACAGGTTATGCCTGATCTGCGGCGCGTTTGAGCACTGCATTGGGGATTTCCCTAGACTGGTTAACAAGACAACAACCAACACGATCAATCTTTTCTGCCTCAGTATGAGACATATCAGCAAAGGCCCCCGAATAGCCAAGCTTACATCATGACGACAATAAAGACATATGCCCCAACTTCTTAGGTTATGCGATCACCTATTGTATTTTGATTATCAACACCTTTTGAGAAATTCCAAAGACGAAATTTTTGTAAGGTGGTAGGATGTAATACCCCGTAATTTTTACACTTATTATAAAAAAATTCAAAAACTATTACTATATTCTAACAAATTTCTTTTCAAAATCCCACTTATCTTTCTTTTTCTTTCTTTTCTTTGTTTAAACCCCAACCAAGCCCAAGCCCTTTCAATACCCCCAAAGCCCATAACACAGCCACTCCATATTCTTCTCCTTTTCTTTTTCATTACACATCCAAGCCCAAACCTAAGCCAAACACCCCAGCAGCCTATTCCCCTTTAAAATCCCTCTCACCCGCGCCCATCCACTCAAAACCCCTCAGCCCCACTCACTCCACATGAGACCCGATCTCGCTCTCTCGTGATGAACCATCGAGATCCCATCGTCCTCTCTCTAACCGACAGCTCTGCGAACACACCACCCTTTTTGCAGACATCCGCCATCCCCCTCGTTCCTTTCCCCTCACGCGACATCGACGCATCAATCAATCAATCACTTACTCTCCTCCATCCGACAAGCCCACACCCCGCATGTGACCTGACAACCCCCACCACCAATCAACGTCTGCAATTTGTCGCCTTTGCCATTTTTTCTTCACCTCTGACGCATGTCTCCGTCCCCTCTGAACTTCATTTCCCTTATAAATTCTCCTTTATTGGTTTTTAGGGTTTACTTGCAAAATGGAAAATTATTTTTCTTTCAAAACCTTGATTTTTTAGATTTTGGGTTTGAATTTGTGTTGGCTTGGATTTCTTCTCAGGTTTCACCTCGCCCCTTCGGCGAGCAGCCATAGCTGCTCGACGACATGGTGGCGAGGCTCTGCCTCTTTTCCGGCATGGTTTCGATAAATTCGCATTAAATTCTACCTTTTGGTTTTAATATTATCCTCTTCTTTTGTTATGATGATAATTGATAACTGACAATTTGGGGCTTGGCGACGACCCTCGTCGTCGCCCCGTCGCTGTTGCGGTTGAGCTTCTGGGGTTTACACTGTCGTGGGTTTCTCTTGGGTTCTGCCCTGAGTTTTTTGCTACCTTGCCACTGACCTTGGGTTTGCAGGTTGATTTTTGGTGTCCTGTTCGTTTCATGTGGTATGTCTCCTTGATATGGCTTGCCGTGATTGCTTCTTTGGCTTTTGCCCTTTGGCTTGCCGTGATTGCTTCTTTGGCTTTTGCCCTTTGTGTTGGTTGGTGGTTGGTGGTGTTAGGTTTTTGCTTTTAGGGTTGGTCGTGGGTGGAGTTGGTTGTTTGGCCAAGGGGTTTTGTTGGTGTGTCCATGGGTTTGATGTTGGTCTATGGCCGTGGGTTGGTGCTTGACCGTGGATTGTTTAGTTTTGGTGTTGGTGTCAATTGGTGTTGCCTCTGGACTTGGGTGTTAGTAGTTAGTGATAGTAGTTAGTCATTGGTGTTGGGGTTGGACTAGGGCTTTGTCATATGGGGTTGGACTAGGGCTTTGCCCGATTGGTAGTTGGACATCAGATTATGCTTTGCTTAATTTCATGCTTAAATTATACTGAATCATCTTTGATGATCATATTGGCTGGTGACAGGAGTAGCATGAACACATGAAATGCACCCTTAAAGCAATCAATGATTAGACTTCTCTAAGGTCAATACCATAGTCCCCATTTTATTTCCCAAATGTTTAAACTGCTATATCACTTGCTGCATGCTATAAATTATAATGGAAATTTCATGACATCAAAATTTAATAATATGTTTGGATGTGCTATGATGAGACATGATCTTGATACACACTGTTATTATTTCTGCACGTGACATGTTATTTATGTCACCTTACACATGGCCAAGGTTCTAAATGGCATGAGGCATGGTGTGGCGGCGAGGTCAAGCATTAGGACCTTGACGGAGCCACGACGTTTTTCAAGGCGTGGCTTAAGGCGGCAAATGTGTATATATATTATATAATATATAGAGAGTTACACAGTAAACTATGCTCCACTTAGATGTATTAGTTTTCAAATCCTACCAAATCCATAGCTTTCTATCTACATTGAGATGTGTGCTTACTGCTTACGATTAACTAAAGCGTTACTTTACTAAAAAGCAATTGTTTACATAACTAAAAAGCATGTGACCTCAATACGTCATCAATATCAAAGCAATCGATTAACACAGTTGTTAAAGCTATTTGGATAATTGGATTTAAACGAAATTTGCTGATACTTGTTAAAACATTGATTTTTGCATGTCCTAGTTCAACATCTTGAATAAACTTTGTTCACAAGTGCTGTCTGCGAGCGAGATGAAAAGCCATAGGCCCCAAATCGAATACGGGCGGCTACGAGATGAAAAGAAGCCTCAAATAATGAGAACGGGTTGGGTTCGGGTTCTCCTAGCCCGATAATACGGACCCAGATGCATTTTTTTAATTTTTTAAGACACGCCTTATGTTTTGTGGCGCGCCTTGAGTCGCCATGGCGGCGTGCCACCTCAAAGAGCCAACTTGGGCATTAACGGGGCGTGAGAGTGGAGCCTTGCCGCCATGGCGTCGCCGTGGCGAGTTTTTTAGAACCTTGCACGTTGCATATAATTGGTATTGGACATGTTGGCATAATGACTCCTGAAATTACTAGAATCATGAAACATGAATAGAATTCACTCACAGCACACTAACCATATTAACTAGTTTTGATGTGACAACTGGACTTGTTTAGAGACTTTAAGCATGCTTGATTTAAACAATCGTACACTAGAAATATCTCCTGAACAACACCATAATGATACTGAGAGTTGTACACCTTAGCCAATGGCCTTTAGATTCATTGAGTTTTAAGACAACTCATATTAGGAGTGAGGAAGCACCTGAATCCATGCTTTTGATTACAATTACACCGCCACATCCGATATCTGACCAGGTCTCATTCATGCATCCATTTGGACCCATGCTAGTATCGTCGGATTGATTTTGAGTCCCTTTCTTGTTTCTGTTTGGACACGGCCCGGATGAGCGCCCCCGTGATACAAGGTGGTCTTGACGTGCTTATCGTACTCCCTAATATGCATCACGGCTTAGGATAATTGTTACTTTCAACATGATTAGAACATTTATAACAGACTTATATTGTGGATTGATTTATATTCATGTCTTTAATTTATCATGCTATCACCTTATGAATACGCTGCTTCCTGCTTTATTTCGGTTATATCCTGCTTAAATTCCAAATTTTAGAATTATTGTGAATTTACACTGACCTGATAGTTCTTCAATTTGTTGCACCGTCCGGTGCTGATTAGGAGTATGATGAGACCGCATCCTAAAAGGGCAGACCGGGAATTTTGGAGCTGTAGGGACGTTTTCTTAATTTTCATTTTCAGGAGTATTTTTGTAATTTTTCAGGTTTAGGGGTATTTCTGTAATTCTGTTATTTTCTGATTAGTATTTATGTGTGGCTAGAGGGATTAGAGGCGTTGAATCTTGAGAGAACGTGTTGGAGGTTGAGATTTCACTCTTTGTTTTCGCCATTTGAAGGAGACCATAAAGCCCAGATCTGAAGGAACATGGTGTCAGTAGTGCAGATTTGAGCCCAAAGGCGATGCCTTTAAACGAGGACAAGGGAAAATCATCCCTTTTGCAGAGGAGATCCATCCCAAAAGGCATTCGGCTTCAGAACTGAACGGCGACGATGACTCTGACGTGGATCATGACGAGAATGGCAAAAAGGAAGAAGGCGACATGTTCGTCTACCAGCCCCATGGGCTCGCCAGCCTGGGAAAGACCGCCTAGCATGCAGGCCCGCCAGGACCTGTAGGCATGCTTGTAGTCCCTGCAGACTTGCCTGCAGGCTTGCACACAGGCCTGCAGGCCCGCCAGGAATTGCAGGCAGGCTTGCAGGTCTGCCAGGGCCTGTCCGCTGTCCCGTGTGGCCGCCCGGGTTTTTTTGAAGGCTTGCAGGACCGACATGGCCTACTTGAGTTCCTGCTGGGCTTGCCATGGCCCAACAACGCTTTTAAGGGGCCCCATTGCACTGGTTTTAGGTGGACGGGCTCCCGAGTATTGACATCTGTATTTTGGGTGCGGAGGACTTTCTGATGAGCTTTACGACCCTATGGTTTCCATTTGGACTTTGCATGAGATGATACAGACCTTAGGTGCCCCTTTGAAAGTGGGGTAGACCTGCAAGGATTCGACGGGGCCCAGGGGAGGACCACATGAAGACATCGGCCTGTTCGAGTGCAACGACGATGTCGTCAAAGGCATTTCGAGTTTTGATTCAGGAGGGGACAAGCACAATCAGTCAGAGAGTAGCCTACGATGCGCACCACCTTGAAGACAAGGTGCTTCTTTGGGGGTGAATTATGATGGTACCACATCCTAAAAAGACAAATCTAGAATTTTGGAGTTGGAGGGGCATTTTTGTACCTTTCAATTTTCATGGGTATTTTTGTAATTTTTCAGGTTTAAGTGTATTTCTGTAATTTTATTATTTTCTGATTAGTATTTATATGGGGCTATGAAGATTATAGCGTATGTCGAATCTTGAGAGAACTTGTTAAAGGTTGAGATTTCTCTTTGTTGGAGAGCACGACCACCCTCTCAAATAGGCGGCTTGGGAGAGCGAGTTCCTTTCAAACGAACTCAATTTATCTTGTATACCATTTCTAAAAATGGAATCTTTCTTTCCCAAATCCACTTTCTAGCCGCAAAAATCTCATCTTTCCAAAAAAATCCTTTCTTTCTACCAAAAATCATATTTTTATCTATCAAAACACTAGAAAAAACCTATTAGAGTACGAGACTCTGGTTTTACGAGGAATCTGAGTTTGTGGCATAGGACACAGACTTTTGAGAGATTAGGTTAAGTGTATGTATTTTATACATTGTAACTCTTACATTATAAATCAGATTTTAAATTTTAAGCGAGTATGTCGGTATGCGAGTATGGTGGTGTCTTTTATGTAGTTCTTACTGTCGGTTATATTGTTTTTACTAGTAAACATCATGACATGCAATTCATGTAAAACTGTCACGTTTTTGTGTTACAGAGATGACATGCGACGACCATCATTGTTGATCTTTTTGTTCCAGTTTTTGGTTGTTTGATTAGTGGCTTTCCCCTTCGGTTGCTGCTTGAAATATTTTGTTACATGTTCACCGTCGTAACTTGTTCGTGTAGGTTCGGTTCTTATTGGTTGATACTCAGGTTTTGGGCTCTTTGCTATTTAGCACTTGTGGGTTTAGTTCTTTTGCCACCTGGGTTTGCATTGCAATTGGCCCGCCTAAATTGATTTGCAGTTAGCCTCCTGGTCTGCCTTGTTGCCGGCCCATGGGCTTGTTGCTACTGCCCGATGTGGGCTTAGCCTACTGACTGGCCGCTTGGGCCTTTGCCAGTCCCTTCTAAATTGGTCACCAGTGGTTTTTCTCCATGTTGCCGCTAGTGGGTTTGGTCGCCTACTGTGTACTGTAGTGTATTGTTTTGGGCCATAAGACTGAAATATTTTGAGGCTACCGATAGTTGAAATCTGATCCCATAAATCTGTCTTCCTTGCAAATATTTAACTTTCAGTTTCAAAAATAATTTCATATTTATTTTAAGGTATTAAGTGTAGAAATTGGATTTATTTAGATTACATCATCAACTGAGAATTCAAGAGAAGTAACTTTTGAATGAGAATATGATGCGACACTGTTCTGTGATTAAATTATGAAAATACTTGATATGTATGCAATGATGACTAAATTGCGTAGTTAGGTTAGGGAATGTGCATATATCGATTCTGGAACAAACTGATTTAGAGCTTGGTATTGGAACTGATACATGACCAACAACTATTGAAAACATGAACTGACATGAAGAATGTATGCATAGAGCCCCTAACCATGTAATTTATGATGATCTGAACTGAACATTATCCGAGAACTATGTTGCAACCTGATAACTTTGATGCATGCTGAGTAATCATCACTACAACCGATACAATTTCGAGTTAGATTGCTAACACATCAACATATGACATGATAACCATACAAACAATATAATTGTAGTTACAGTCCCTGCATATAACACTTGATACTAAAGTAAATATTTAAGATGGCATCACATTTCAGACTCATGGGGTTTTTTGGGGTAACTCATATTAGAGAGTGTGTGGGTAGAGCCATGTGTTCGAATCGTACGTGGTTGGATCCTCTCATGAATCTGTTTACCCGACGAGTCCCCTTTCATGTATCTCTTTAGACAGTCGGAGGGATCCAGAGTCCATTCTTGTTTCTGTTTTAAGACTCGGCCCGGGTAAGCGCGCCCCGTAATACAAGGTGGACTTTTGGTTGCATTTCATACTCTCCAGTATGAGAGTATGAGTCACTGCCTAAGATTAACACAACAATCTCATGAACTAAAACCATTTACAACATAATAATTAATTACAAAGTCATATATCTTTTTTGTAGTTTGTTATAGTATACACTCTCAAAAAAACTTTGAATCACATGTTCATCAAATATCTTTCTTGTCACTAAGTAGTTCATGCTTTATCTTGCTTATTATGTGTGCGCTTGCCATCAACATGCTTGGATCATGCTTTATCTTGCTTATTATGTGTGTGCGCTTGCCATCAACAACATGCTTGGATCAAATGTAATCTACTCTAAAGTAGTGGTGCATGTTTTATTTCCGTTAGGTGCTGAACATTAATACAAGACGGTTTTTGTGTTCGTGGGTTAGCTTGTGCAATTCACACGGTTTTAAGACCATTCTTACGGGTATGTTTTTAAGTATTTTTTCCTATATTGTTTTCACGGGTAAATGGCATGACCTGAATAGCATAACAGTCACAACACCTAGGTAGCGTGGTGTGATATACCTCATCACCAAGAGTGTGCCTTTGATATGGTGGATAAAATACAAATTATTAAATCAATATCAATTTCATTGCGATATACTTCTGCTGGGTAGAGCATTTCCATTCATCTCAACGTCTTTCTAATATTCCCACCATATCTCAAAGTCTTTCTAAAATTCCCACCATGATAATGGATCTCCAACAGTAATCCAGCAATTATTAAATCGATTTTGTGATTTAAAGATATTTTCTTTAAAACAGTTTAATTTTGGAGGGAAGTGTTTGTGATCTCAGGTTCTTATTGTAAGATGTAGTCATGATGTTATGATGTTGATTTGATTATTTAACTTGTTTGATGGAATTAGTGGAATTTTTTCGCATGTGATATTGTTGGTCATTACATTAAATTCGGATAAATTGATTTTGATTTTAGACCCATTTAATGCTAATGTTTGATGTGTTTACCTATTTGGGTGCAGGAATGTTTTAAAAAGCAATGACCTGGGCATTTAAGATATCCGCTAAAGCGATTATAGGATACCTTTAGCTTTGTCAAGGCCTTCTTAAGCAGTTGGTTGTTCTCGCCTTTATATTTTCTTAATTCCGCTCTTCTTTCCGAAAGAAGTGAATATTCATTCAAAGTAGACCATGGAGAGTATTTTCAAATTTCAGTCTCATTCCATTATCCCATGGCCGTACAACTTACAATTTTTGCTGCAACGATCCGCCACTCTGATATGCAAACTAGCCAAGAAATAGTTCATTTAGATGTTTGACAATGAAATGCAATGGTTCATTCCATCTAAATAAATGCAAGTATTTCTTGGCTACCAGTCGAATAGTTTGACATTTACTATACCATAGCATTTAGATGTTTACACTTTCAAAGATTCTCATTTAGATGAAATGAATAATTAGTTGATTTAGATGTTTACACGAAGGTTCTCATTAATCACTGAGAAACTGAAGCAAATTAGCCAAGATATAATATTAGATGATGTTTTCAACAATGATTAAGACCATTAGGCAATCATGAAAACCGACTAGATGTTCGATTGGGCTCCAAACCGCTCAGTAGGATAGATAACCTGGCAGCTTTGCTCTCTCCTCTGCTTTAAAAACACCGAGGCTCATTTAAACTTTATTTAGATTTCATCCGTGTTTTGTACTAGGCTTGAAAATCCAATTGTATAATGTCCTTAGACTACAAAAGACTATCAGATATAGGTAGATTTAACTCAAGCAAACAGCATAATACGTAGCTTGATTCATAGTTGACATCATATTAAGCTGTTTTGGATCTGATACAAATTTTATAAGCATCACATCCAGACTTGAGACTAAAATTTAACTTGTTTCAAATATTGGATCCAAATTGTCACTTGCTACATATATCCTACATTTGAAGGGCAGAGATTGGGTGGGTCATACGTAAATCACACAATGATTGAAAATCATTCCACAATTAAAGAACTATGGCAAACGATGGAGGATATCCAGAAGAAAAATAATATTTATAACATTTCTATGCATCTCAGACTATTATGTCCATAATCTCAAAGAAAGAGAATTCAATAGATTATATTGGGGGTGGACAGATCACTCCAATGGAAGAATCATCATCTTAGCCTTATCATATTCAAATAACCCACTTAATCAAGTGAAAAGGGCAACAAGAGATTACCTTCATGAAGGGTCTGTCACGGTTAGGAAAAGAATCAATAAAACTCTCCTTTAAAAGCAATGATACCTAGAAATGCAGCAGGAAAATATATTTTAGACCCTCATTACCGTGGAGTTAGAAGTGTTAGCTCTCTTGAATAGCATGACATCCGCACCAGTACCAAGATTTACTGAAATGCATTCACTAATTCCAAATAAAAGAAAACAGATGTGCTGCATTTTAATATAAAAGGCAAAGACTGAACGACAGACTGATTTCATTAAAAAAAGGAACAAAATACAAGTTATAACACATCAAATGCATACAATATACACATATCCATCCATATATTTGGGTGCAGGCTCATGCACGCATGTGGGCCTGGATGGATGTTTTCTGTGCATGCTAGTGAATTGAGTTAGTGCCCGAGTGTTCGCAATTGGTGTAAGAGCCCATTATTTTATAAAGGGCCTGCCCGTTATTTCCGATCCTTTCCTTTTTATTTTCTTTTCCCCTTTGTTTCTCTTTTTATTTTCTCCAAAACCGGTGCCTCTTCCCTGCTGTTAATTTCCCATGAACAAACCCATGACAAATACTCATGCCTCTTGATATGCAATAATAGTGCAACAATTTTAGAGTTTGAGCTTGGAGCAAATTCTATCATGTAGAGAAATTTCAATCACACAAATCTTAATTATTTTTAGCCATCTACTACTTTAGAGTTTTATTATTTGTAGAATATTTTGGTTTCTTTTAGAATAAGAGTTAAGTTGGCGTTTCTTTTAGAGTTTTATTTTATTTTGGAGTTTTTAAGCCTTAATTATAAAAGGCACGATTTTTTCATCTTTTAGACTTCTATTTAGTGTATGAGTAGTTTTCTTAAAGGTTAATTATTTTTTGATATAAACCATTTATCTCTTTCATTGCAAATAGAGTTGAAGATTTAAAAAAGAAAATTTGAGTTTGTAAACTATATGGTTACTAAATCTTTTACGTGCGATGTGCAAGAGTAGATAATTATTAGTTTGGGTATAAGATCCAAGGAAATCTTCTGCACACGAGATGCTAATCTTCCAGCTAATGTTATGGTCCTACCTGGTGTGTATGCCTTTTAATGTAATAAAAATATTTTTAAAATGTCAAATATATTACCAATTATTATTTTGAATTTTTGTGCATTTTCTATATTATTTTCAGATTTTCCTGAGCTTGTTTAGGCCTCAACCCGATAACCTTACAACCGTTTACAACCTGACCCACTCCTTTTAATACCCGAATCTGCCCATTAACAACCAATTTTTATAAACCCTAAACCCTAATTCATTCATCTCTCTTTTCCTTTCTTTTCTCGAGTGCAGTTGCCCCATTCGCCGCCTCTTTCACCACCTTCTCCTTCTCAACCGCTTCATTAGTACGTTTTCTAAATGTCGCCACCTTTCCCATATCGCCCTTTATCTCTCCCCGCATCTCGCTCTGCTCTCCCCTACAATCTCCTGAGCTCTCTCCTTGTAATCCTCTTCTCCATCTCTCTTAAAAACCCCTTATCTTATCAGGACCCGATCTCATCTCATCTCTCTCATCACTCAGATCTCTCTCTTAAATCTCACACTTTTTTCCTATCTCCAATCGGTGTAGCAGCTGTTGCAGCAGCCGAATCGGCAAGCAGCATCTAACATCAATAATTTTTCCCCTCTGATGTTCAGGTTGGTTTCCTATTTTATTTTCAAGCATCGTCTCAACTGAGTTCTTTTTTAACTGTTAGCTTGCTGATGGCATTCGGCAATGTTTATTTAATTGAGGCTATTTGTGTTTTCTGGATTTTTCGCCTTGGTTGTTGGGTGTTGGTGCTATTTGGTTCTGTTTGGGTTTCAATCATGGCTTCTTTGAATACATGAGGCTGTTTTGGTTCTGTTTGGGTAATCGGCCATGCTCTTTTTGATTTTCTTGTGGTTCTTGGACCATGTTGGCTAATATGGTGTTCAGTTATGCCTTTAATGTGGATATTTATTCCTGTTTTGGTTCCTCTTGCCAACTGTTGGCTCAGTTGATCCTTTTCTGGGGTTGTTGCTCCCTGAGTTTTTCCCTTTGTTCTTGTTTGGTTCGATTTTACCATCTTTGGGTTGTTTGCTTACCATAGATACTTTTATCTTAGGATTAAAATAGTTTTAGATGAGTTTGACCCATTTGATGGCTTCGGACCTTCACTGTTGCTTGGAGTATTGTAACTTGTAGGCTAATTTGAGACATGTACCTATGCATAAGTAATTAGTCCTATTGTCTGACTTTGGACCATACCAAAACAAATTGCTTGGGTCATATTTTGTTGGTTTCTAGGCTATGTGGGATGATAAAATTGATTGGACTATGGAAACAATGATGCTCCTGTTGCTTTTGCATGCCTTTGATTTACATGATAGCATAGCATTATTGTACATTATTTATTAATGGTTCCTTAAAGCATAGGCCTAGTCATAACATTGAATTAATTATATACCATTTCGACCCACATTCGGGTTGCGAAATTGAGACTATTTCTTAGCCGATCTATGAAGTCTTGACTCTAGTATAAATAGTACAACTCTTTCCCTTTAAAGAATCGATGACTAGACACTTCGAGTCTTAAGATAACAAGTATGAAGAAACACTGAGTGTAATGAAATGGTAGTATGCTAATAATTATTTTATGCTAAAAATGGAAACTGTGCATTGTAGTAGTTCATTGTATGTGCTCTCTATATCTGCCACTATACCTATTATATAACACTGCATTATGCATGCTTACTGTACTTGCCATTGTATATTTTACATAATACTACACTTGATACTAAAGTAATCCATTGATAGATCATTGTACCTTACACTGCATCTGCATACGACAATTGAATCTGTTATCATATTTGTATAAAGCATTGATATCAAATCACTGATTATGACACTGTACATGTTCAATGTATTAGATAATGCACCTACTACATGACAAGTGGACATAAAACTCATTTTCTCAGAATGTACGAGATCGGCTCCAGAACGAAAGCAAAATTCCGATAAGTATTGATTTGCAACTCAAAGAAGAGATTTTCGAAAATTCTTGGTTGTAATGCAAAGCCTGTTTAATAGATCAATTCCTTTCCGTGATTGGTAAAACATCTCCTCCTACGTCGACTCCTGAGGAAAGACAGCCGGTTGATTGACAACATATACATTACCACTTTCCAAACCGATTGACTTATCTTTCTTGTCAGGTCGAAACACTGCTTTTGAAACCATTGATTCCCAATCTGTAGTTGCTGCACCATAGTTGATCACAGTTGCCTTGTCCTTGGTCCCCTCCTCCGACCACCTACTTTCCGAAGATAATAGTAGGGTTTCCAATGTGGTCTTAAAGATTCTTAGTCTTTCCTCTAAGCAATTCGTAACCACTCCACTCAAGGTCTTTTTGTCTAGTTTGTGATGCCTTTCGGGAACAACCAAAACAAACTTAGACGATCCTCTTGTTCCAACTTTGTCAGAACGAAATTCATATTTTGATAATGGTACGTAATGACCGGTCCTCTTAGCATGTGTGGAATCCGACCGCGATCAGACCTTCTATCAACCTATATAGATTAAGTTACAATGGTCATTTACAGTAACCATGTATCTGTGAATATAATATTTATTGATGGTACTTGCAATGTACACATTGTTACTGATGGTACCTTTTGGTGTACATTCTGATATTTATTGTTGGTACCTAGGATGTGTAACCACAATCCGTAATTATACCCAAGTTGCATATTATACTATCAGACATGAGCTTAGCATTAGAATAGGAACACTGAACTGTTTATATCAGTGTTTATCTTGCTTAGACACTGTTTGTTTATTTCTACTTATCACCGTTTATGGTTTAAGTGGTTGTTCATGCACACTCATGCATTTATATATGTTGCAATGTCATATTTATAAAAATGGTTTCGTGTTCATCTGTAGCCTATATCACAAGTTATCATCAATTTACTTCACACGACACATTTAAGCATGTAGACTTCATTTTTAACTTCTCGAGGTTCACCATGTCTATCCTTGGGGTTCAACTGCTAAAATCTTGTGGTATGAAGAATTCAAATTTACATTTCCCTCTTGACAACTAGCATTCATATCACTCCATTCATTGATTACTTGCATTCATATTGCACGTATGCTATAGCATTCTCCTATAAACAGGAATGTGCAGCATTGTTCCTCAACCAACACGATACAACACGGACCTCTCAATTCTATCTAATCTAGCTTGTGCTTACACTGTGTTCTTGAGGGTCTCCTGTTTAGCTTCGTTTACCTCTGAGGAGTATTTGTAATTTCACTTTCATATAGATTGGGATGCTCATTGGAGTTCACTTGATTCCTAGTCCTCCATTACAATATCTCTTTATATCATTTGCATTCAGATCAAGCTTTCATTCATCTAATCTATCTTTGATTCTTTATTGTAATTATTGGAGCCTTTATTGTACTACTTTTGAGATTTTGTGCTCCGTTGAGTTTTGATTATTGTACCTTTGAGAACATATCCTCAAAGGTTCTGAAACCTAAAAAGCCAATCACTCAAGTGAGTTGGTGGTTGTGTAAAACCGATTGTTAAGTGAATACGTGGAAAATCCAAAGAGAAGTTGGTGGCAAATCCTATTACCATCGAGAGTGAGCTGATGGAAAATCCTATCACTTAGACAAGTTGGTATGGTATACTCAAAAGAAATTAATAAAGCTCGGTTAAAAATCATAGGAAGGAGGCGTATAGGCAGTACAGTAGGCTCTATGAAAGAGCTTAAACCACTATACATCATTGTAGTGCTCTTGACTGGATTGGATCTCTACATTCTACTCTCTTTCTATACTGCTTTCTTATTTAACTGCTTATTTATCTTGTTTACAGTATATTGTCCATTCATACCTTTTGTATTCCTATTTAAAATGGGTACTTGTTTTTTTGTTAGAATTCATTAAATTATATTCATCCCCTCTATGGTTGTAATATCCATTTACGCTCAAGCATATTGTTTGGGATGTTCTGCGCCCAATTTAGTTTGGCACTGGACCTATCAGGATATTCTTCGCCTGATTCTTTCCTAACTCTATGTCCAGGTTGTCATTCTTCTTGTTTTGCTCAGTTCTTTCATAGTTCTTCTCCATCTTGTATCCGTGTGAAACAGTTATCATATATATTACGAGTTTCCTACTTGGTCTTGTCAGAAACCTTGAATACGAGAGCTCTACTGGATCCATCATTGAACTATAGCACAATAGCTCTACATGGATCACATTGGGTTCATAGGTTTTTCTTCTCCAGTTTCACCACATAATTCTCGAGTATCTCACCACTATCGATTGCATACTCCATCGCTAACGTCTCCTTGAGTACCAGGCTCCATCTTGTCATCTGATTCTGCATAGGCATGCATTGGTTTTTGTGTTTCAAACTCGTGATCAATATAACTTGAGTTCGAGAGGTGTGTCGAAAATATGGTGTCAATTAGGATTTATATTATAGGTTTATTTTATATTTTTTATCTTAGAGAATGTTTATTATATTAAAGGTTCTAACTTCTAAGGTTTTAATAGTTTCTTTTCTTAGGCTCCAAGTTTCTTAGGCTACAGATTTCTTAGGCTCCAAGGCTTGTTACACATCGTATGTAGATCATATATAAAGGGGTTTTATTTGTACATCAATATCAATATCAATATGTTGTATGTTGGAAAAAATTGATGGTTTCAACCTAGAAATACATCATCTCTTCATAGATGTCTCCATCATTATCCACATTGATGAATGATAAATATTGTGTGAAGTAATTAACAAATGCGATTTCTTTCCTTCATCAGAGATATCCTTCATTTTTATCCCATTATCCAATTTGTTTTCATAGGCTCTAAGTATATTAGGTACTAAATTTCTTAGGCTCAGGGATCCTTACACATCATATGTAGATCATATATAGAAATGGTTTTACATGAACATAATATCAATGAGAATTAAAAAAACAATTTCTTTTCCAATTGTAATACTGTGCAACCACAGTATGTCACATTTCTGAAAATATTGTTGGTTCTGACTTGAAATATTACAGATCATCAGAGATATGTTTTCTTCTCCTTCATCCACATTGATGAATGATATATATTGTGTAAAGTAAGTACAAATTGCGATATGCTTCCTCCCACGTTATCCAACCCCAACACCAACCCCAACCCCCATCCCCCCCCCCAAAAAAAAAAACCAAAACAAAACAAAATCTCGCGCGGCACCGCAGGCGTGCATCAATCTGTCTTAACATCCTTATCTCCCATCCATGCAATCATGGTTCTTCATATCCTTTGGACACTATGAAGCAAGATCCCTTCGAGCTAAGAAACCTTTTACATTTCTGTTACGATCCCACTTAGTCCCACATCGGACAAGAACAAAAGAAATGAAATGTTTAAGTATTAGAGGGCATTTCCACCTAATACCAACTGGTTTTGGGTTGTATGCTAGCTAATACTTAACAATTGAGGTGTGAGCCCAGTGTTATGGGCCTGGTATGGGATGTGTCCTTAGCAAGGCTAGTGTTAGAGGCCTAGTATGGACTGTGTCTCCAACAAATTCTTGAAGGGGCTATTCTATCTGCAGCAATGCTCTTTTCACTTTGTTTTTAAGAATAAAAAAGGCTTTTGTTACTAAAATATATATTTCCAAATAACCGACTCATAACATTCTCAAAGCAATTTTCATTCATATAGCAATCCTGTTGACAGGCCAATAGATTCTTTCTTATGATTGTCAAAAACAAATTTGAGGTTGGATTGATGAAATATCAAAAAATATTGCATCAAAAATCCAAAAGCTAAGCATCGGCAACAGACATTATATTAACTGAAAACTGACCTTGTCATCATTTGATTGTACATTTGTGATTGTGTGAGATCTCAAGTTTGAGCAAAGTGAATCCAGATAAGATCTAAGAACTGCCAAGAAACCTTTAGCAGCTTCAACCTGCAGAAACAATGGCATAATGAGTGAGGTAAGACATCAAAGAGATTATATATGACCGTTCGAAAAATAGTGATACCTTATGATTAACTAGTTATAAAAATGCATAAATTCATAGACATTTTATGCAATGTAATGCATTCCACCATTAAAAACAAGCAAACATGTCCATCATGTGGCATATTCACTACCATATTCAAAGCAATGCTAAAAATATATCAAAAAGAGGTATTAAAAAAGAAACAAAATTATTGATGCACAAATCCCAGAGGCAGCATGATACAAATTGAAAGTCTTTGACTTGAAAGTTTAAAAATATGCAAAGTTCTAGCCAAATTACACGTTTCATTGGTGATATTTTGATACCAGATCTTTCCATCCGGCTTTGATATTTAAAGTGTATTGCATGACACTTCTTTCTTTACTTGTAAAGAAGAAACATAATATTATAAGGAAAATTAATTTCTTTCATGTCAATTTTTGGCTCTCAGGTGCACTAAATGTACCTCAGAGAATGAAACAAAGCAGACTTCAATAGTTTACTGACATCTTTATGATCAGAAGAAACTCTAGTGTCACACGAGACTCAAATGGATACATGCCAAGAGCTGTATCACACACACATAATATTTTTTAATGAAAAGAAATTCTGCAGCTCTTAAATATCACTTGAATAATTGGAAACATATGAATGCACATTTATACGATATTAGTAATGAATAGGGGAAAGAATATACTGGCGCAGCATCAAAATTCCAACAACACTCAAAAGCTGAAAAAGAGCCTACCTGGACATCTGTGCACTCATATACTGGCCTTTTCCTGGCTAGGTAGCTTTCACCCACAAGCTTCGCATGATATAGACTTAAAGATGAGAACAGCTCTTTATGCTGGGGTAACTGCGGCATGGAAGGCGATTTCACCTACTTGTCCCATGGAATGAATACTTATTAGATTGCTCAACTTCAATGTTGCAGTTTATTAGAAAGCTATACACAATTTTAAGCAAACAGCCACCATTTAATATAAATGATGCCATACCAACACAAGAGTAACAATTTCTCGTTGACCCCAAAAGGAAGGACAATAAAAGTTAATCGTAAAAAGAGAGAGACGACAAACATGAAGGTGAAAAGTGAGGATAAATACAAATTGAATATCCCCTGAACAGTTTCAATGATCCTCCACATTTTACATTCCAATAGGCTAAATCATATCCAATAGCATATTTCTACAATCTATAAAGATCATAGTTATGTATTGATGCCTTCAATGATATTCTGAACATAATGTTAAGTTTATTAGAAAGAGATGTTGTCAACTGCTCTTGTGATTGCAAGAACCAAAGGCAAAATGTCGTAATATAATCAATCATCTTAAGAGATCTCCAGGTCTAATCGTGCTAACTATAAGTTACAATGATTATGATAAGACTTTGAATTGCTTCTTAATTCACTAGGTGATCAATCTGATAATCTTTTTAGTGAAATAATTTGAAATCATTTTTATCAGACTAGACTTCTTATTCGACAGATTTGACGTACGTCGGAAGTTTCTAGTCAAGAAAGAATTCATATATAATTATTAATCCTAATCATTTTTCATAAAATTGGATTTATTCCATGGTGTAATGGTCCATTTTTAAAATATTATTTTATGATTTTCCTCCTTTCATTATATTCTCTCTTTCCTTTTTCCATAATTTTTACCTTCCATTTTCTTGGCCCAAGCTCATGGCCTGTTACAATTAATATTTCTTTCCCTTATTATTTTCCTTTTCCCATTTAACAGAGCCCACCAAAACCGCACATGAAGCCCACCCTCTTTAAGTCTTCTTCCCACTCCCTCTTAGTCACGATGGGAACCCTCGGGGATCTTTTTCCCTTCGACTAAGAAATCATTGCCGTTCCTTTCCCGTTCCTTTCCCCTTTTAACCCTCTTCATCTTGACAGGCAGATATCTCCCTCTCTCCGAATCAACGCAGAAAACTCTAGCCCTTCGAAATCAAACCACTGATGCTCCATCCTCTTCGGTTACGTAGATGTTACGCCACGATCTCCTCACACGATTTTCTCCCAACGGCTATACTCTCCCCTCTATAATTCTCCTTGCTGTTTTCAAAGTATTTTACGCTTTGGAAAATTATTTCTTCTCTAAATTTCAAATTTCTGATTTTTCCGTTTGGTTTGGGTGATTCGAATGGTATTTGGGCTCGGATCTTTGCAAGGTTTCCACCTTTCTTCCAATGGAGCAAATCACAGCCTTGGATCAACAAGGTGATAGGATTTGATCATGGATTTCAACAGTTTTGGCTTCGATTCATGGTAGATTATTCTTCGCCAAGCATTTCAATTAATTATCTTTTGATGAAGAATGCGCATTTGATAATGATGGATTGGAATTCTGTTTAGGGAAAAAGTAAAGATGTGATCTTTGAGTTTCATTCATGAAGTTAACATATTATACGAATTATGAAATTGCTAAGGATGATGCTTTTAGCATGAATTCTGTTTGAACTAATTTGGGGATTTCTTTTCCTCTTGTGGTGATATTAAATTGTGGACAAATAGAGATGATTAAGGAGTTCAAATGAGGGATTTAACCCCACGAAATTCAGGCCTACGGCCAATTAATTAGGGCTTGGTGGTGACCCTCGCCGATGTCCTTCTACATGCCATACTTTGGATTTTATTGAGGGCATGCTCAGTTGTTGGATGCTTGTAAAACTTGCAGGTTTCCTTGTCGAAATGGGGTATACTCCATTCTTCCCTGTTATAGGGGTCTCCTCTCCACTATTACTGTTACAAGACTCTCTATTTTCTGCCCCGTAGTGGGCTCGGGCACTTGTTCAGGCACTGCAGTGGGCTCGACCCACTATTGCAGTACCACTGTAGGTCCGGCCCACTAATCCAACCCTCACAGAGGGTCCGTGTCACGCCCCACTACCCGGAATGCGACTGTTTTGAACATGTGATGCATGTCCAGCTAGGTACCAGTAAAAACAATATAGGCTACGAACAGAAATATACCAATATACTCATATGGAATTTCTCATGAAAATAAACATGAAACTGTAAAAACTTACAATTTGAAGCCAGGGTTCTAGAGCTACTATGACGAAATCTGTGTCCTCGTAAACTGTGAGCCCCTTCTAAATCTGACTCATCACCTGGTGGTGCAACAAAAAGAAGACCCACCAGGTAAATAAATCACAATGATTCTAAAATTTTGGAATTTAAAATATGTGAACATGGAAAAACAGTGACTAGGAAACGGTAACTGAGAACAAATAACAGACTAATTAATATTTCATAATTGCATTGGCATTTAAGACAAACATGCAACTCATTTAGCAATTAAAAGTGATACTATCATAGTTTTATCATTTTATGCCAATCTAGGCCGTGAATCATATTGGAGAGTACAGAAGCAACCAGTGAGTCCACCTCAATACCCGGGGAGCTCACCCGGGCCAGGCCCAAAGTAGGAACGGTATGTGCCATGAGTCAATAGTGTGGAACTCATTAATTAAGTCCGACGGTACACTAGGGGTCAAATCCTGATTCAATAATAAGACCCTGGCCGGAATAACCTGATGTGGTCAAGTCAACATAAGTATAGCTCAAGTCGCTCCAGCACACTCTCTATCATGATTTACCCCAAACCCAGTGAGTCCGTAGTGCCAAGTGCGAGTTAAGTGTACAGCTCTCCGTGCCTCAGTGCAACAGTACATGTATTGGTCTATATTGATGTCATTTTAAAACATGATTTCTAAAATAAAGCTTGAATTAAATTTAAGGCCACATTGAAATTAACCTATATAATGGTGTGCTATGTCATTCCAGTCTCAATCATATTTTCACGTTCAATTCTATCAAGTGTGTTTCAACGATACAGTCAAAATACATATATTTTGATGACTTCTCATTTCATTTTGGTTTCTATATCACACTCCGCATATTAATTATTCCAATGTCAGAGGCCACTGTGCCTGATTATACTACATAGAATCATGTATCAATCAATAACATGGAACGATGAAACATTTAGCATGTTATATAATAACTAACATCTAATCATGGGGCATTTCTACATGACTGTCAATAAACAAAATATTCCAACATGCTAGATAGACTAAGCTGGAGAGAAAAACTAACATGCGAAACAGACTAATGCTAAAAGATACATAATTTTAACATGTTAAACAACCTGAGATAACCAACATGTCGAGGCAACAATCTGTGTTGCACCTTTAGAAATATGAGGGGATGTACAATGGGTGAGGGGCAATCTAATGTTCTTAGAGAAATTTCATCATCGATCATTTCGGGACTTAACCATGTGTTCATGGTTTTTGTATGATCCTTCAAGTAACGTTTTATGATCACACGGACAGAAAACTTAGATCCTTCAGGCTACTGTTTATCAAAATCACATACTTATCCAACGGCCTTTGAGACCAAACCCTCATCTTCAATCATCGGGTAATTTCTAAGCCAATTTATGGCCTTTATCAAGCCTCAAGTGCAATAAAAATTATTATCCGAATATGGGCAACTATGAAAAATCCCAACAGCTGGGATACGAGACTAATCCCTTATGACAGTCACAAAAATTTGGCCAAGGTGACCATTTTCAGTCACGGTTCAGTCATGGGGATGCACTGCATACTGCAAAGGAAGAGGGAAAGCCAGATAGTCCCAGTCAAGGGGAGAAAATCACCAAAAACAGCCCGCATGCAAGGGGAAGAGGCTCAACGGGTCACTGTCAAGAGGGAGTCCCTCGGATTGTCATTTCGAAGGCCTATGGGCTGCAGTGAGAGGCGTCGCCATGCTCGGAGCTCAGAAACATCATCGCAAGAACAAGAGAAACACAATCCACAAATTTAAAAATCCAAAAATTAGAGAATCAAAGTTATTGTACCTGAATTTGTGGACTGACGAAGAAATCGGAAAGAAATCCAACTCCGGAGCTCAAACTGAAACTAAATCCAGAAGAAAACCAGACTTTTCTGTGTAAAATATCATTTTACACAAAACCGAAAACCCTAGGGGATCAATCGAGGTAAAGAAGACCTGCGAAGCTCAGAGGGAAGCTAGTGTTTCGTCACGAAGCATTCGGCCTCGAATCAGGCGTTAACGTGTCAAACCTTAGGAAAATTATGACGCGAAAGAGAAGAGGGAAAAGCCACGCGTGCCTCATGACGTGGAGAGACGAGCGGGGGGCCGATGTCAGTGACGTATCCTTTGGGTTGAAGGAACGAAGAAAGAGAAGAGTCGACGTCGGGATTTTCTGCCGACTGTCGTTGCTTCGAAGCGATCGTGAGAAAGAGAGATGAAGAGAAAGAGGGACGTACGCAGGTGGGGGGGAGTGAGTTGGCTGTGGGTTTTTTGTTTTTACATTGGGCCAAATGAGCCTTTACATTCTACACTCCTTACAAAAATTCCGTCCTTGGAATTACAAAAACAAAACTAAAGTACAACAAATAAATGTGGCTAGGAAACAATGAGAGGCTCTAAAGTAAAGACAGGTCTACCGATGAACACTACAACACCTAAGGTTGATAAGGCAGTTCAAACTAAAGGATAAATATAAGAGAGATGACATAGATGTTTGTCAAGGAAGGGAAACATAACCAAAGAATGGAACACAACTTTCTAATTGGAGGTCTAAGAGTTCAAAAAGAAGTAGTGGAAGGAACTTTTGCATGTACATCCCATACAAGTAAAAGCTCGAGACATCTCGTATTCATGATATCAATATGAGTATATTATACGGTTTATCCTACTCTTCCCATACTGTTCATTAGGTGGTTAGCACGGACCTGCATGGGCCACCACAAAAACATGTCACACACCGCTACCCGGGACACAACTATTTTTCACATGTGATTTAAGTCCTGCTAGGTACCAGTGAAAACAATATAGGCTACGAGCAGAAATATACCAATATACTCATATGGAATTTCTCATGAAAATAAACATGAAACTGTAAAAACTTACAATTTGAAGCCAGGGTTCTACAGCTACTATGATGAAATCTGTGTCCTCATAAACTGTGAGCCTCTTCTAAATCTGACTCATCACCTGGTGGTGCAACAAAAAGAAGACCCACCAGGTGAATCACAATGATTCTAAAATTGGAATTTAAAATATGTGAACATGGGAAAAACACTAACTAGGAAACGGTATCTGAGAACAAATAACAAACTAATTAATATTTCATAATTGCATTGGCATTTAAGACAAACATGCAACTCATTTAGCAATTAAAAGTGATACTATCATATTTTATCATTTTATGCCAACCTAGGCCGTGAATCACATTGGAGAGTACAGAAACAACCCGGGAGTCCACCTCAGTACCCGGGGGAGCTCACCCGGGCCAAGCCCAAAGTAGGAACGGTATGTGTCATAAGTCAATAGTGTGGAACTCATTAATTAAGTCCAACGGTATACTAGGGGTCAGATCCTGATTCAATGATAAGACCCTGGCCGGAATAACCTGATGCGGTCAAGTCAACATGAGCATAGCTCGAGTCGCTCCAGCACACTCTCTAACATGATTTACCCCAAACCCAGTGAGTCCGTAGTGCCAAGTGCGAGTCAAGTGTACAGCTCTCCGTGCCTCAGTTCAACAATACATGTATTGATCTATATTGACGTCATTTTAAAACATGATTTCTAAAATAAGCTTGAATTAAATTTAAGGCAACATTGGAATTAACCCATATAATGGTGTACTATGTCATTCCAGTTTCAATCATACTTTCACGTTCAATTCTATCAAGTGTGTTTCAACGGAACAATCACAATACATATATTCCAATGACTTTTCATTTCATTTTGGTTTCCATATCACACTTCACATATTAATTATTCCCAATTTCAGGTGCCATTGTGCCTGATTATACTACCTAGAATCATGTAGCAATTAATAACATGGAACGATGAAATATTTAGCATGTTATATAATAACTAACATCTAATCATGGGGCATTTCTACATGACTGTCAATAAACAAAATATTCCAGCATGCTAGATAGACTAAGCTGGAGAATCAAAACTAACATGCTCAATAGACTAATGATAAAAGATATATAATTTTAACATGTTAAACAACTTGAGCTAACCTGCATGTCGAGGTAACGATCTGAGTCGCACCTTTAGAAATATGAGGGGATAGACAATGGGGGAGGGGCAATCTAGTGACATCAGATAAATTTCATCATCGATCATTTCGGGACTTAACCATGTGTTCATGGTTTTTGTACGATCCTTCAGAC
Organism: Scilla litardierei; assembly: GCA_030789695.1. NCBI lineage: Eukaryota > Viridiplantae > Streptophyta > Magnoliopsida > Asparagales > Asparagaceae > Scilla > Scilla litardierei. The sequence goes on along the minus strand of CM061131.1, from coordinate 33,836,804 downwards.
ATCGTTTTATGATCCCATAGACAGAAAATTTAGATCCTTCAGGCAATAGCCTGTTTTATGATCCAATAGGCAGAAAATCACGTACTTGTCCAACGACCTTTGATGCCAAACCCTCATCTTCAATCTTCAGGTAATTTCTAAGCCAATCAACGGCCTTTACCAAGCCTCAAGTGCAATAAAAATTATCCGAATATGGGCAACTATGAAAAATCCCAACAGATGGGATACGTGAATAATCCCTTTCGCCAGTCACAAATATTTGGCTAAGGTGACCATTTTCAGTTACGGTTCAATCATGGGGAGGCATTGCATACTGCAAAGGAAGAAGGAAAGCCAGATAGTCCCAGTCAAGGGGAGAAAATCACCAAAAACATCCTGTAGGCAAGGGGACGAGGCTCAACGGGTCACTATTAAGAGGAAGTCCCTCGGATTGTCATTTCGAAGGAATATGGGCTGTAGCGAGAGTCACCGACATGCCCGGAGCTCAGAAACATCATCGCATGAACAAGAGAAACACAACCAACAAATTTAAAAATCCAAAAATTAGAGAATCAAAGTGATTATACCTGAATTTGTGGACTGACGAAGAAATCGGAAAGAAATCCAACTCCAGAGCTTAAACCGAAACCAAATATAGCAAAGAAAACCAGATTTTCTTTGAAAAATATCATTTATACAAAACCGAAAATAATAGGGGCTCAATCGAGCTTAAATAGATGGTAAAGAAGACCTGAGAAGCTCAGAGGGAAGCTAGTGTTTCGCCACGAAGCATTCGGCCTCGAATCGAGGCGTTAACGTGTCAAACCCTAGGAAAATTAGGGCACGAAAGAGAAGAGGAAAAAGCCACGCATGTCTCGTGACGTGGAGAGACGAGGGGGGTGATGGCAGTGGCATATCCTTCGGGTTGAATGAACGAAGAAAGAGAAGAGCCGGCGTCGGGATTTTCGGTCGACTGTCGTTACTTCGAAGTGATCGCGAGAGAGAGAGAGAGACGAAGAGAAAGAGGGACGCGCGCATGTGGGGGGATGAGTGAATGGGCTGTGGGTTTTTTGGTTTTTACATTGGGCCAAATGGGCCTTTACAGTCCGGCCCACGGTTTCAGCACTTCCAGCGGGTTTCACCACTATCGGATGATCTGTATGGTTTCAGCTCTTAATTCCGAGGCCTCTGAAAATATTTGGCTTGCCCCTGTGTATACATGTTGTCATTTTCTTAAGGCGTGGAAATGTAATTCCTCAAGTCTGATCTAAAATATAGCACAATCCAATTTTGGATTTAAAAACTTTCCTGTTTGGTTTTAAAATTCTATTTTAAAAATTATTTTACGTTACTTTACGATTTTCCTTCCAACCAATCGACTTGCGGTGTTGAAGCAACTTTAGGTATGGATGTCCCGTTCCCTGGACATAAATTATTTGAAGTAAGGATTTGCTAGTTATTATTCCTGTAAAAATTAAATGAGAAATTAATCCATGATTACACATGCACCATCAGAATGTATATTGTTAATTTAAATTGTGTAGTTAAAGGTGTATCCCCACATGGTTACGGTTAAGCTTGTGACTTGTTACTGGAGTTGATACCTGATTTACATCACTATCGGAATATGGAATAATACCTGATCTGTTATCCCCAACCCCTTAACCGCGTAAATTAAATTAATAGAATGTATAGACATTCCCTGAAGTTACAACAACACATGACATTGACACTATTGATATGCAACCTGGAAACAACTACTTACCTGGATATCACACTTAACACCATACCAATGACCTAAACAACTTCACACATTGACTCACAGGATTTTGGGGTAACTCCATGCCCATATGGTGCATGTACGATAACAGGTTTAGTATAATCATTTTTCCACTCTGCTTCGTGAAAGTGGGGTATAATACATATATACATATTTCATCTTCCTTATGGAAGGAGGTGTTATACTACTATATACATTTTTCATCTTCCTTGCAGAATGAGTGGTTACACTACTATGTTCATTTTCATCTTTCTTTTAGGGAATGATGGATTGTATTACTAAGAGTTGTTCGCTATTTACACTGACATCAGGGTTATATGACATGACAGAACATGTTTCGTGCAGATTGTATTCTCAGACATGGATCACGGCCTAGGATTGGTACAACAATCATATGAACTTGAATAGTTACAACCATTAATAAAACCCCTATACATGTCTTATCTGTTATTTCAGTAGCTTGCTTTACTTGCCTTTTAATTATTCATATTATGTAGTTCCGTAAGTGTACTTTCACGCATCTTATGCCTTTATTTTCATTTTTTTCGTTTTGCGCATAAACCATATACTTAGAGGAAGATATAATCTACTTTTTAATCTAGTGGGCCATTTTACAGGTATAGTAATAGACTAGAGTTATAGGATTAATTTCCATCACTTTGAGCAGTGCACCGAGTTTCTGAGCCTACTCGTTCAACTATGCTTTTACAGTATATTTCTATTTTATATATTCTGTTTTCAATGTTAACCAGTAGGACCTGCAAATTCTTATAATTTGTGATGACTCCCTCCTAAAACTGGGTTGTTACAAGTGGTGGCCCCATGCAGGTCCGCACTAACCACCTCGTGAACAATATAGGTTGAGTAGAATGTATCGTAAAGCATACGTGTAATAAAAGATGGAACACGTATAACATTGTCGCGGATGTACTGGAAACAAATCAACCAAACAAACTTCACCTTTTGAATGCAAGTGAATGAAAGAAAAACATCGACATACACCTACCCCAGCAAAAAACACAACTATGACAAACAGAAACTGACAGGGAACACTAGTGGGTCTGGTACCGCCAACAACGACAATACTAGTGGGTCTGGTACCGCCAACAATGATGCCAACAGCAGCAACGACAACACTGAGTAACCTCCGGTAGTACACTAGATATAAGACCAAGCTTTGCGAGAGATGGTCCAGGCTATACAAAAGGAACCCAAGCAAGAAGTACAACAGTTTCAGGCACTACACCCGCCAACTTTTAATGGACGAGAGGACTCTCTGGCAGCATAGGAATGGCTGCACTGTACCGTCGACAACCTGAAAGCAGCACAGATTCTGCCACTCATGGATAGATATGGTCAAGCTACAACTGATCAACGAGGGCAGAGTATGGTAGGATTTTGTAGAAGACCGACTAGAGCGGCAGATCTCATGGGACACCTTCAAGGACGTCTTCAATGCCCAGTTTTTCAAACCAGAGGCGCAGATGGAGCTGGAGGTGCGATTCATGAGTCAGAAATATGGCTCCATATCAGTGGAAGAATACACCGCTGAGTTTTCTATGCTCAGCAGCTTTACCAAGGATATGTATATACCCCTTGGCTTGGGCCAAGAGCTTCCAGC